>CAAKHC010019093.1:73527-100043 GCA_901007825.1 Macroramphosus scolopax
TGTCTCCCAGACAGATGCCTTGGTGGTAGAGAGAAAAAAACTGACTTTACTTGTTGTTCATGTCGCTTGACTGTCTTGTTCTTCTTGTGTCCTGATTTATTCAACACGTGTGTGTGTGTTTGTGTGTGTGTGTGTGTGTGTGTGTGTGTGGGGTTGGGAGGGGGAAGAGCATCATCTATAACTGATTCATGACAAGCACAAACATGTCTAATTATAAATCCAGATAAGAGACCGACCTCCGAGTCCCTTCCACCCTCTTTTTCCCTACCGCTCCTTCCCACCCCAGTCGGGCTCCGTATCAGGCAGATGAAAACATAACCTGTCACATTCCATCCCATTAAACCAGCTAAGAACCACGTGGTCTGCTCACATGGAGGGGCGAGGAGAGGGCGGAAGATAGACTGAGAGAGAGAGAGAGAGGTCCATCTGGGTTCACTCACAACTTATGAATTATTCACAACCTTTATGCTAATTTCATATTAATGTTAAAATACTGACAGATATGCAAAAAGAAACATGCGGTGTACTCATAGACATACACTACACAGAAATACAATTGCATTAGAATATTTAACTTTGAACATATCCATACTGCACATACATTAGACAAATACAACATTTGTGGCTATCCTTTGCAATACCTAATGCATTAGAGCACTCTTACTAAGCCCCAAAATCTGTGCATTAGTTTCCTTTTTTGTGTTGGTGCCCGTGTATGGGAGTCCATCAGCTGCCATTTGATGTCAGGCAGAGCAAGGTAATTACAGTGCACTCACTTGCACAGTCATTAGCCCCGCTTAATGCTGGGAGTTAACACAAATTAAGGAAGTTAAGTACATGCATTAGAGGAGCTTGTTTGGGGAGAGCTTTTCCCTTTTTCAGCCTAGAACTGGCTGTTGCCCTGAATGTTCAGTAAATCTAAACAGGCAGGAAGCACATTTCTAAAACATACACACACATATCAACTGATACATTACTACATGTGGGGAAAAGGTAAGTACATTGAGGGTTAATCAGCAGTGTCACAAAAGGAGAGCTAATGGAGCTCCAAGGACACCTAGTGGTCATGGCCCCGATGCATGAAACTACACAGTTAAGGCTTGCGGAAGGAATATTTAAGAAATTATTGTTTTTGGCTTCAACATTGTGACTTGTTAACCAATTCCATGTGATGTTGTACATTTGTTAGAGCTCCTAGATGAAAACGTTTTATCACAGTATAGGATATATTCCATATTTAAGGCTCAGACTGGTATTTTGTTAATTACAGGGGCCTACTGAACAACACTGCAAGGAGGCGTGGGAGAATTATGATCTAATCGGCAGCAGAAATAACAACATAAATGTCGAGTGAACGAGGTGACTGGTTCTTGTTCAGTTACAGCACACGAGATTTCCCTTTTAGTGGCGAATTGCGGTGGGCTTTTCGAAAAGAGGCTAACATGATGAAACTGACAATCTCTGAAATCCATTTGGACGTCATTCAAGATTACATCTTTATCTGAGTGACTGCAGATTATTGTCCACAGAGAGGTGTGCTTAAGCTGGATTATCCACTTGTTGGGGATGCATTTGACCCGATGGATGCAGCATGCCAACAGCACATACCCTTACATCTGTGGGTGTTTTTATACTTGTTTGGGGCCAAAGATGGGATAGCAGTAAAAATGACACCAAAACCTCTCATCCTCAGATTACCATGGTTAGTGATCCGCATATGTGGATAAAAAATAAAGTCACGGTCATTATGAATGCATTCGAAAGGGATGCACTACATGCCCCTATAAAGTGGCCTAATTTCCGATAAAACCAGGCAGTTTTAGTTTGAAATATAATTCAAGTCCTTCAGTAACATGTCATTCACGTTCATGCATTTTATAAGTTAGTTATGGTTTTGTCATCAATACAGTCTTGTCTTCGACGTATGCTCCCCTTTGTGAGCTGATTTCTATGTGCCGTGTCTTCTGGCAGCTACAGGGGTGGAGGTTTACCATCATTTGGGAATCTGTAATACAAAATTTTTAAGAATACAGTCATCCCACAGAGTGTAACTTTTTCAACAAATCTGACACGTTTAAAAAAAGTAAACAATTATATTTCTAGAATTTCAGCTTTACCAACCTGCTGTCGTGCTCCTGGTTGGGGTACGTTGACTCTTTTCCCATCAGGCAGGAGACCCGTGGATGGCAGGTTGGTTCCTGTTCTTTGGAAGTTTCTTAACGTTACGTCAGTTGGACAGCTTTGAGTAGCATTACTGTGCGTGTACTTCTTGTCTGTGATTGGGAATGAACACAGTGTCAGGGTCGGAATGCAGTTAATAGATACCAATCTATGAATAAATTCAACGAGAGAGCCTTGATTTCCAAAAGAACAGGTATCACACTCACACTTGAATGTGTAGTGAGGTTGGACCTCGTCCATGTTTCTTGGGAGGATAACGTGCCCATGCATTAAAGTCTGTAGTCCTCCACTTAGACTCATTCCTCTTAAAGGGGTAGTACGAGGCATGTGGGGTAGAAATCCAGGTAGGTTTATTTCAGTTACAGGAAGAGAGACTCCAGGACACGGGGTGCTTGGCTTTAAAGAAATATCAAATAAGTATCAGGAGACACAAGCAAAACTCATATATGAAAATAGGTTGCCTTATAGGCAACTCAATGACTTTGGCCTTTCTGTGTTACCTTACTGCTCCTCTTTCTGCACCATTGTTTTGGCAGTGTGTCCAATCCATCCACACACTTTAAAGAGCATTGGTGATTAGATTGCTTGTTGTTCCACACAAGAGTCTAATATTGTAAGAGTAATTACTACTCATCAACAACAATGTTCAAATTCAAAGAAAAGGAGATGCAGGCATAAACAGTGGTAAGTGAGATGGCAGTTATGAGAGGGAATAGGGGGAGGTTTGTGTTTTAATGAGAAAACCCAGGAACCCTTCTCTGTCGTTTCCACGTCTACGATTAGCAAGCAGAGGGGGTCGTGTTGACCTGGCTAATAGGGAGTAAATCCACTGGTGCATTATCGGCCGGGCACATTTCATCTAATCAGCAGGATGATGCCAGCAGGCTTAGGCTGCTTTTAATTCAGAGCTGCAGGAGAATTACTGCCCCACTCTCTCATTACATGAACATCAAATGAGTCAGACTGAAAGAGTTTGATCCATGCTTTTCCCTTTTTTTTGGTTGATGCTGTTGCTTGTGTTCACTGTTGCTTCTTTCAGCTGGGTTAAAGTAATAGGAAAATGTGAGAATGGAACACTCCTTCACTAAAAACTAACTTTCACAAACCTCAGACATTTGTTCAAATTGAAAAAATCTTTTTGATATGGTATGTGCATATGTAAGTGTGTAATACATTTCTGAATGAACATGCATGTGTGCCGGTCTCACTAATGTTTCCACACCAAGGAGTTCAGCGCTGGTTCTTTCCTCTAGTGTAACCATCACCCCATCCAGGACCTGCAAGTGGGGCAGAGACAGGACGACCACTGGCCTGTGGTGGGAATTGCGGGCCACCTGAAAGGAAAAAGCATTTGAAGCGACCGATAATAAATTCCTCTGACCCAAAATAGGATTCAACATTTAAAAATTGGAGCCTAATGAAGCCTGTCTTGAGGCATTAGGAATAAATGCGATGCTATGTATGTCCCAACAGAATAACCAAGGTCCCAACCACTATTACAGTGACCCAGCTGACAGCAGCAGATAACATCCTCTGGTCAGGGAACATATCCAGCCCGTCCAGTCATAGAACTGTATGTTCCTGCAGGACACCACTGCTGTGATTATGTTGTGGGTGCGTGCCAATGGATGTCCAGTGGACAAGAGGGGACAGATTTTGGCAAGGGAAAATGGGTGAAGTAGCGATCTCATGTGGTCAACAGAAGGAGGTATTGTCTCGAGGGTGGCTGTTAGCCTCTAGCCTCTGGCAGGATTAACCCCCACTACTATGGGAAGAGTAGGGGGATGGTGTCACGCAGTAAAGAGGGTACCACAGCTGAGCATGGCCCTGTGGACCATAGGGAGGCCCTGGGTTACATGCTCTGCTCAGACCTGATCCATGAGCTCCAGATGGGTGATGTAACCAGGCCAACAGCACTCGCCATTTGGTCAACGGATTTGTCTCTGATGCCGGCCAGTTTGAGGCACAGCAGACGGCCCATCATGTAATCGCTTAATTTGGCAGCGCTACACTCCGTTCGTGTTTTGGATTGTGCAAGTGAGAAATTGAGCCTGAAAAAATGTGTTTGATAAACTGTTTTCAAGAGAAAAAGTTCTTTGATTGACAGACGGTGGATTGCCATCATTGTGAAAACCTTGTCATGGCAAACATAGCATAGATAATAATACATACCAGCTCACAGCTGTTTACTGCAAAATGAAAATACTCACAGGATTGCCAACAATAGAGAGCTCTGTCAGGGAGGGAAGGACTTCTAGTTTATCAAGCTCTGTGATGTCCTACAAACAGTGGAAAAAAAATCCTGATTATTTTAGGTTGTTTTTACATTCCCTACCTCTTTTCTTTCCGACTGATTGTAGCCTGGTGCGTGTTGATAATAGAGACATATGCAACAGGGCTGAACCTTTCATAATTTTGGTGTAGGCAGAATAGAAGCAGCTGATGGGAGAGATTACATGTGTGAGCTCTCATAAATCTCATGAGAGAGTTTGGGCACGCAACAGGACATGTGGGTGTTTCCTGTCATTCCCAGGTTTGTGGCTGGACTTGGCTGTGATTCAAAGATGCTCACACTGTGAGAACTGGGGCGCTGGAATGATTGCTGCATTTTACCTCTTAATTGAATGTATGAAAAACATTAAGGAAGTAAAGGAAAGAAGGAACAGGCAACAAATGTGCAAATCAGCACAATCAGAAGCTGATTACACGTTGCACTGATTGTTCCTCTCTGCCTTCATACACACGCTCCTGACCTTCAATCAAACTTGATTCCCCTTAATCCTACCCCTCGCATGCCACAGTGGGGTGATAATGAGTCATGATTACTATATTTAATGTCTCACTTTGCAAATGCAGTCAAACGTAATATTGCTGTGCGCTGAAAAAATACTTACTTATACATTGGACACATTTTTCAAATCAAAGCTTCATTAAAAGTTGATGATAAATCAGAAACTACAAAAGTGGACTATGACCTTTGTAGTCCCCTTCGAAAATCATTGCGCTGTTTGTCATTCAGGCAGTTTCTTCAAAAAAATTGAATATCCTGTTCAGAAAAGGTTACACCTACTGGAGCCTAAACATACCTGCAGCTTGTTCATGCCGAGGTAGAGCTTGCGTAGCTCAGCCAGTGGGTGTAGATTGTTGAGCTCCCGGATCCGATTCTCTGCTAGGTGCAGCTCTAGCAGGACATTTTGGGAAATGAAGGAGTTCTCTGCCAGGGCTTTAATTCGGTTCTTGTCTAACACAAGCACTCTAAGCTGGTGAAGCCCCTCCAAGCCTTCCACCTGGCTCATCTCATTCCCTAAGGAGAGGTCAAACCAATACAAGACTAAATTCCACACCCATAAATCAGGAGAAAAGGCAGCAAGTTAAGGCAATACAAACAATCACAGGGTATTTGTTGCTTGCCGCTGGTGTAAAAGGCACTGAAATTATAGAAACAACTTTGAAAGGTCTGGAAGCAAAATGGGAATGAGGACAAGTAAAGTCGCCTTTGTGGGACAAATCACCCATACAAAGCAAATCTCAATGAGAGGCGATCAAAAGCTGTTGAAAAGAAAGTCAGTTATTCTTTTCTTCAAGTCCCATTTCCCACCTGGCCTATGGGAGACTTTGCTCTCAGTGTTTGTCTTTTCACAGGCTCTATTGACTGCACTTTTTTGCTCCGGCTTTGTGAGTGAGAGGTGGTACCCTACATACCTTGAAGGAAGAGTGCTTTTAGATTGGTGAGCCTGCTGAGCTGCAGATTGGCCATATTGGAGATGCCATTGTGACTCAAATGCAGCACCTCCAGGCTGCCCATCAGTGGCTCCAGACTGCCAGTGGGTCCAGCATCCCTTAAAAACAGAATGACAGTTTACAGCCGCTGTGGTTAAATGAACATCTCTTTCTTCCTCCCTATACCACATTTAACTGGTCAGACCTCGCAGGTGCAGACCACCTCAGGGCAATCACTATAAGGGCAAACAGAACCTTGACAGTCAGGACATAGCTTATGTACTGGTTTCTACAAAAGGATGAAGTGATTATTTCATGTTTCATGTTACACTGGCAATGTACAAACTTCACAAATATAAAACAACATTTAACTAAATAAAATCTCTTATTATTAAAGGATTCATATCTCAAAAAAAGTGTAAATAAGTGTAAAAAAAGTAAAATATTATCATGATCTATGAGTCACAGCTAAAATCGGATTGAAGAGAAGGGTCATGCATTAGCTGGTAACTGGTGCCCCCTAATGGTTATAGTTGATTATAATTTTAAAGTTCCTACTTGTCAATGGTATAAAATGTAGAAACAAACAGACACATTTCTGTTTATGTGAAAACAAACTCATATTACCTGTTGCCTTTGGATGGGCTCTGTTGACCGTAACCACTTGAGTGGACTTTACTGTGAAGTATCTGCCTGTTTGTCATATGATTCCTTTGCCTCGGCAGGATGGACTCAATGTGGTTGTAGTTCAAACTAAGATCCTGTAAATAACATATCGGATGTATTGTAATTGTCCAAAAAAAAGTGTTCATTCTTATTTTTGGCATTCATTGCTGTTTGTACTTTGATGCTGGGCAGGTAGATGAGACCGGAGAAGGAGGTAAGGTTGTTGTGGTCCAATTTGACACTACATAGTTTAAAGAATAGGTCAGTTGGGGACAGATCAACCATCCTTTGGGGGGAAAAAACACGTTTTTATTTACCTTGTCTTTTAAAAAGAATTGTTAAATGCATGTTAAATGCAAGAGCTAAGTTATCACCTGATAGAGCAGGACTGCAGATTGATGTAGCTGATGTCTGGGTAGTTTGAGATACCCAGCTTCTCTGTTACCATGTCAGAAGTAAGTCTTCCCCCATACAGATCCTTTGCACTTTCACACTCAGTTACCTCCTGGAGGAAACAACAGCATAGAAAACACACTAAATGTATTGATGTTTTCTCCGCCACCATCTTTACAGATTTGATCAGCTGCAGTTATTGACACATACTACCACAACCCCATCCAGTGCTTTCAGGAAGGGCAGGTGGAACACCACATATATTCGATAGTGTTCTAATCTCTCCACTATAGGATTCCTGTAAATATCCAAAATGATGAGACTTGTCAACCCCTGAAAAGAGGCAGGGACATATATGAGCTCTCACAATAAAAGACACATAGAAGGACAATTTTATATTTCTGCATGGTCATAATCTGTGACCTTTGAAAATTTGTAATAAGACGCTCACCTTCAGATAGTAGATGTCTCTAGACATAGAAATCTTGTTGTTGCTGACACAGAGCTCAATAAGGGAGCAAACATTCTGGACGCCATGAAGGGAAGAGATACAGTTGTTCTCCACAGACAGAAAGGACAAGTTGGGTAGCTGTTCGAGGACCGAGGCATCCAGACTAGACAGGTTGTTTCCATCCATACTCAGTTTATTTAGACTTTGCAATTTTGAAAGGCCTAGAAGAGACAGAGAGAAGAGAAAGCCACAGAAACTATGGTGGGTATCGCTGCTTTAAGACCCATCCACACCATGAAAGATGATAATTATAAGCAATAACACTGAATTATAACAACATTCTGTAAATAGTGTCGGAAAGAATGAGCTGCGCACTGCAACTGAGCCCAAAAATTAATTTTGGAAATTAAATTATATGTATGAACCGTAGCACTCCTGATTACAAAGGCGTAGTTGTTCCACATCTTCCTGTGTAGAACATCGTTCCCCACTGTCGTTGTAGTTATAGTTGTGGAGTGAACTCCGACTTCTACTTCAGTTTTCTTAAGCAATATATTTATAGTTGTCTATATAGTTAGCATTTCTGGCTCAAACTGCCTGTTGGTCTGGATAAGCTGGATACTGCTGTGATTTTCCATCTTCATTGTCAATTTGACATTGTGACTGACCTTTGAGTGTGCTGATGATGTTGTTATTGAGGAAGAGCTCCTCCAGTTTCAGGCAGTAGTCCAGTCCCTCCACTTTAGAAATGGCATTATTGTTAAAAGAGGCCCAGCGCAGGTTGACCAGTTCTCTCAGATTGACTAGCTTTGATATCCTCTGGTTGTCAAGATTCAGGGCAGTGATCTGCTCAGAAAAGCACATCAAAAAGTCATATACATTTTACTTAATAAATCCACAAATTGTGTCAATACTTTCAGAGGAAACCTCCATGCCTGTAGTTTACCTTTGCACTCCAGTCTGGCTCCAGGTCTCGGCTGACACCCCGGGGTGCTGGACCGAGTAGACAGAGGAGCTGTGCTGTTGACAACAGGCTAAGACTGCGAGGACGTTCATTGTTGGTACGCGAGTGAGCCAGAAGAGACGCCTACCAGCATTTGTCAACAGGTATGACAGAATTAAATCACTCTTAGAATATGGATGTTCACTTCACTACTTATTTCTATGTAATCAATCAACATTTTGAACTTTGAGAATACAAATTATATCTCTGTCTATAAGAATAAATCTCTTAAAATGTTAACCTGGTTAATCTTGGACCCATCCGCCATCCGAACAGCATCAGCAACTTCTTCCTCTGCTACCAGCAAGTTGTCCAGGTGTGTAAGATTCGTGAGGTGGCCCAGTATGGTCATTCGGACGTCCTCTGACTAAAAGAGTGTTGTGCACAACATCAATAATCTCAGGCCTCTTACCGTCCAATGCAGCACAGACTGCATGTTTATGATTAATATGATTAGAATTGTATTTTTAGCTTCAAACTGTTTGTATTTAGATTTAATTAACACAGCACGCACCCTGTTCCATGGGTTGTAGCGGCTGTCTAGTTTCAGCAGGGCAGGTGTGTGTTTTCTCAGCACAGCCGAATCCTCTCTGGCATCAGTCAACTTGTTCCAGCTCACGTCAAGCTGTTTCAGCTGTCTCAACCCCCGGAGACCTTCTAGGGTCTCTAGGCGGTTATAGCTGGCATCCAAAAACTGAAGGTTTGGCTGGAATTAAGGCAAAGACAGACAATGGATGATTGTTGTTTCCAATTAATACTATAGTCCAAAACAGAGAAATGGCAGCTTTCTTGTGACTTTCAACACTGTTGATCTTATGAAAACTAATTTAATCTTGTGCTCTTACCATGTGAGAAATGTCATCAAGGCGTGTGAAGTCATTGAAGCTGATGGTTAAATGCCGAAGAGCTGCGAGGTGGGAAATCTCCTTTATCTTGCTCAAATTGTTGTTGTGAAAATTCAGCACCTAGAGATTCAGCACAGTGATGATAGGTTAGTGTGAACATACTGAATGTGAATGTAATTAACTGGCTTCAGAATAAAGCTCTCACTCAAGAATACTTACAGTTATCTGACTGAGGACATTGGCTCGGGCAACATTAAGGAGAATTTTCTCATCCAAGCTCACCAACTTGGGATGGGGTTTAAGCACAGGTTCCATGTTGAGGACTTCCTGATCCAATATATTATTGGAAGAAGGATCATGTCTGTCTGTGCTATGATCCAGCAGCACAGGTTCTTCTTGGCCCTATGAACAACACATTTAAAGCTTTACAAGATGTGTGTTGCCATTGTCATAACAATGGTTCATAATAATCAGAGATGTAGAAATAAGGATAGTGTCTTGTCATTTGAGCATTTTTTTAAATTAATGGTTTAATGGACTGCTTCAGCCTTATGCAGTATGCTAATTTGCAACACCGCGGGGTTGCACCATGGGTCTTGGTTTTGTGCATGAAGTAAACTAGAATTACTGCCTCAAAATTGGTTGCCTTCAACAATAAAGTCCTGAAAAGTCGTTTTTCAGAACTAGAACGTTGACCTTTTGGATAGAAAATGTCATCACTTCAGAATTTCCTTATAAATTCGAGGTTACGGTGACCTTAACCTTTTACCATCAAAATCAAATCAGTTCATTCTTCAGTGGATATTTTGTCATATACCTCCTCCTGAGGTTTCGTCCTTTTTTTTCCTATTAAAAGTTGTTTTTTTTGGTTTTTTTTGGGGGGGGGGTCTTTACTTGATTGCAGAATCTAAGCAGAGAGGATGTCCTACTGTACAATTCTAAAGCCCATTGAGGCAATGTTATTTGTGATTTCGAGCTATATTCTGGTCACAGCTGTCAGCAGCACCGAGGCATAAAAACCTGGCTACAATACTTTCTTTTCTGACAATAGTGTCCCATCTGTCAAACAGTGAGCAGAGATGTTACCTGGTTATAAAATATGACATGAGATAAGAAGTACATAGAGGAAGATTATAATCTGTCCTGGGATTTAACATGATCCATGTAACTTTCCATGTCATCAACAAGTAATAAAATTGAATTAATTACCCCAGTGATGTATTCAAAATATACGAGGTACTCAGGCAAGACAAGCTCATGGTCAAACACAAACCAATGTCTTCGTCTAGGACTGCACTCAGAACCAGTTTGTGTTTTGGAGCAGCTGGTTCTCTCTGAAAAAAACCACACAGGAACACAATGTCATTGGAAAATAGTGGATTCAAAATATGCTTCTCATATAAGTTATATACCTTCACTCGTTGTAGTTCTATGCTTAGTGTCCACATTGCGATAAACAGAGTTAGCTCTGGGATAGTTGCTTCTGTCTACTGGTTCTTCCTCACGGATTGGTGTGCTGTGGCCCAAAAACACTTTGGATATGATGACTTGACCTACAGGAAGAAACAGCAGCAGCTCAGTTATTAAGCACAGAAAAGAGGATTTTAACAATATGATACTAGGAGCCATGTTAACGCACTTTGTCTGAAGGGGAATGTGTCCGGTCTGTTCCTGGAGCAGTCTTGCTGGGCCTGTCGGAGTGAATATTCAATTCTGGGCTGCTCGGTCACAATCAGGCTATTGGATAAAGGTACAGCACCTTGTCTTCCCAGGGTCTAGTTCAAAGTCAGTACGGCAAAATTCAGCATTATTTGTACTTCATGCATCATGGCAATCATGTGTAAGTATTTCTGTTTATAATCTCAGGGATGCTGTGTTAAAATTCCTATTTATATTTGCAATTTAATTTTGACGTTAATAGAACATTTCCTGCCTGGCAATACTCCTTACATGTTGCTTAATAAACAGACATAGTTATGAAGAATTCTCAGTAATTTTGAGCAGTGACTTTACTTAAAGTTGCCTCTTCATTCTCACAAAGATAATTCTCGGGGGTGGAATGGAGAGTTTGAGAGGGCTGAGCCTTTGAACTGACAATTACCACAGTACAAACACCTTATATTCTTCTGCCGTTTTAAATCCTTCCTCTGGAATGCACAAATATTCGTCCTTCTCACAGGTTTTTTCTGGGTCCGCGATATAGAACAAGTGCTCAAGCCGACGTCTGTGGTTCCTGATTAAAAAGTTGACATTAGATTCACACTAACAATTTATTGTTACCGTTCAAATGATGTAAATTAAAACATACATTATAGCTTTTAATTAGTCTCATTTGACTTACTGTGCAAAGATAGCTGACTCCTCACTGGCTAGCAGGGTATGAAGACTTTCCTCAAAGCGAAGCCTCAATGCACTGTTATGGATACGGATAACTCTACTGATCTTAATGCCAGTGATGCCGTGAATTTTGTAGTCCGAAAGAGAAAAGCGGGAAAGCAGGAGCTCGTTGCAGGAATTAAACCTATTGAACACATAACATACAACCTATGAGCTCATTGCCTGCTTTCGATTTCCCATTTATAAACACTAAATATGCAGTTGCTCTACAATTATTTAAATCCACATATGTACCATGGGTCTGTGGAGCTGCCTTCTTCCAAACGAATGTTTCCGACACTTTCCAGCTCCATCAATAGAAACTGGACGGTATAGTCCATCATGTTTGTGGCTTGGGTCAAATCTTGTTCATAGCAAGTTTGAATTCTGAATAGAGGAAAATAAACATTATTTCTATCCTTTATGTAGTAAAATACACAATATATTGTAGGAGAATAAATTCTAAAACAAATTGCATAATTCTCTCAGAATCTTAATCAAATACACAAACTGACTCATCCAGCCTCCTGGTCCATAGCGCCAGTCTCTCCCTCAGTGCTTCCATCTTTTTGAGTATGTTGTGCTCCATGGTGTGATCAGAGCTGATGTCCTGAGTTGGCTCACTTCTAACCTTTACACCTTCAACGGGGTGGGGAAATCCGTCCTTCAACTCGAAGGCAGACTTCTTTCCAAGCTCTCGCTCAAGCTAGGAACACATAGGAATGAGAACATCGCATAGCACAGGAAAAGCAATCTTCAACAGACCATAACATCTTATTAACCTCTTAACATGGCTGCAAAAAGAATTCTTAAAATGTTTTTAGAATTGTACGGACATTCTTGAGGCTGTGATGGAGTGCCCTGATGCGTTCCTCAGGTAACTGTGACAGACTTTTACGCCTCTCCAGAAGTCCGAACCGAGTCTCCATCAGACTCCTCTGAGCAGTGCGCACACGCATATTGTAATACATCATCTTCTTCATTACGGTGGACTAAAAGAAAAGAGATACATCATGTTTTTAACCAAGGGTTATAAAATATAACAAATTCGGAATTTGTTTCTAGAATACTTGAAGCTACCTGAGAGGAATGAAATATTATTACATGTTCAAGTGTTTTTTTGAGTTATCAACTTAATTCAGTAGGCAAAATCATGCAAATAAACTTCTGCTCAGCTTCTCAATACCTCAGCTGCTTCCTTGACTTGCTTGCTTGAGACGTCATAGGTGTCAAGACGTTGGAGAACGTGTATGTGGTAAAGAACATGTGTGGCATAGTTACACAGCAGACACACTGGGTTTGGGGTCGACGTGGGGTCCTGCAGAGCCAGCTCTCTCAAATTGGGTAAATGGGCAAGCAGGGTCAGCTCCTGTCACAACAACAGAACACACAGGCTACTCTAGAGTCGTAGGTTCCGCCTTAGAAAACAACAAGAAGAAATGTCTTTGTATCATTATTATCTGATTTCTCGGCCCTCAATAGGAAATGGGTAGAATATTTTGAATCTCTTGTTTGGTATCAAAAATTATATGTATTTTAATGACCTGTTAGATTATTACTCTTTAGACAGAGGTGAGTAGAACAACATACAATATCTATGTAATAAGATGTAGTATGGCTTCTAGACCAAAACGATGAAAAGAACAACTAGGAACTGAACAGAATTTGAATATAAGAAAGATTGTGAAATAAGCAAAGGAATTATTTTATCACTTTCTGATTCCTCCATCGCCCCTACGCTATGCAATGCAGCGAAAAAGAAATGTCACCATGTTGTTACAAAGGAAATTTTTGATGAAAGAAAACGTTGATCTTTCATGCCCCAGTTCTTCAATGTAGTGGGTTGCAATGAAAAATCCCAGTCCTGCGATTCCACCTTTTGTCATATTCCAGCCGTTGCCTTAAAGAAAGTAATTCATGTCGAAGGTGGTGACTTCAATCACAGATGGAGCCAGAAAACGTTTGTGCCTTCTGTCAGAAAGTCCATGAACGAGAGCAGATAAGAAAAACTAAAGCCCACATATCAAAAGACCCAAGACTTTTAATATTAACTTGATTAAGTAGATGCGTCCTATCATTGATTATAAAAATAAAAATAAAAAATTCTTCTCAATACATCAATGAAGGTCTTGTGTACCCAGCTTATTGTTGAAACTACTGAACTGACAAAGCCCCAAAATTTCAAAAACATTTTGAAATGCCCTTTTCTCAGTCTAAGAATTTTAATCAGATTTTAGAAAATAAGAAAGGAAACTTTTTAAAGAGGAATTGAAAGCATATTTCTGCTTACCTTAAAGGAGCTGATCTTGTTCCCAGACAGATTTAAATTTTGAAGGCTGACATTAGAATCAAGGCTATGACCTTAAAAGACGATGAAAAAAATATTTAATGAATATTGTTTTTCAAGCAGCTCACTGAAACCCCATCAAACATGTCATGGATTGTACACAGTACTGTATAAACCTACCAATCCTGTCAATATGATTGTCAGCAAGGTTCAGTTCTTGGAGGTTTTGAAGTGTGTCCAAACCCTTGAGGATACATAAACACAAAATAGACAACTTGTCAGAACTAGTGATAGTGACTAGTGATAATTTGTGTAAAAGCTCAGTTTTTGTGAGCGAGCAAGATAGATCTCCATACCTGTATCTGAGTTATGCAGTTACTGCTGAGCCACAGGACTTCTACGTTTATCTGCAATTCTAAATTCTTTATTTCACAGATTTCATTGTCATATAAGTAGAGTTTCTTTAGCTGAAGGCAATTCTGCAATCCAGATATTTCCTGTAATTCAGAGAACGAGGAGTAAATTATATGAGCACAGAATCTCTTCAATACATGCATGTTGTACAATCCGCATTGTTTAAAAACTAAGTGCAGTAATCCTTAAATAAAATGTCCATACAACCAAAACCTATTTGCATGAGATTCCACAGAAGGGAAAATCTGCTTCTATAAAACAAATATGTCTCAGTCATTCTCAATATGTGTTGGACTGTATTGGACAAAAGTGCTGGACTAATATAAAGAAATCAATGTTAGTAATACATTACCAGCATGACACACTTACAGTGAGATGACACTGGACTACCCAGAGCTCCTGCAGCAGGGGACAACATTCAAGACCTTCAATGTGGTTTACGCTCTGGCCTACAATGGTAAGCTGACAGAGACTGGGAAAGAAGGAAAGCCCCACCATACGTGGAAAGCCAGAGAAGAATATCTCCAGGACACTAATGTTCCTCCCTTCTTCGGCTATTTTTTTATAGGAGACTCCGTTGACCATGCACTGTTGGTAAGTATTGACAATGAACAAATATACAATAACAAACTGACAGACATTTAAATTGTTGGAAGTATCAAGTTAATGGTAGGCTAGAGGCAAATTATTTTAACCCAACCCCAAATAATACCATTTATTATTTTGAAACAAATGCATATTATGAAGTTACTCACCAGCTCTTTGACCACCTCCTCGTCAGCACAAAGCTTCTGTTTCTCGCCCTGTCTCATATCTTTCTGCCCACAAATCGAGTGCATCTGGGCGAAAATAGTTAATTTTCTTCTAAAAGCACATGTCTATGCTGAAGTTTACTATTATGAAACTAAAAGAAAGGCCATGTCAGCTTGCTTTCTGGAATAAAGTTAGTAAAGCAAACACTTGCATGAATTAATGATAAGTTTGTTAGCCTCTAAAGTTTCCAGCTAGCTAGGTGAAGATACGGTTTAGACCGTTTGGAATCACCGTTCAAGAATAGCTCCTCTAACCTAAAACACGCCAATAGAACCCCCTATTGTAATGTATTACATTAAACCTCTTATGGCAGTCAAATTATAATTTCCAAGGTGAATAACGTAATAGCAGAAGTCCTATTATTTCAACACAAACTCTGGCCCAGCTCAGTTCAGCAATGTTTTGGTGTCAGCCCGTGTCCAGGGAAGGGTGCCTGGTTGCTAAGGAGCCATATTGAACGTCCATACTCTCTGCTACCACATGAGGGCGCCACACCACAATATATATTTTCTTACACAAAAGCCCAAAACACTTATTTATTGAAGTTGTATACTTCATGAATAATTACCCTTGAAATTCTTACGTTTGAATTTATATTGTATTCCTCCTGATCCCGTTTTGCTTCTAGTGCAGTCTCTCGTATTGGTCAAATTTCTGCTGACTTCTGTGTATAGAATCACTTAGGTTTTTCTAATCACAACCACATGTTTGCTGTTATTTACACTGACTTGACAAACAGTTTATTCGTAAAACGAAAATGCGTTTCCCGTTTGACTGCCCCAAATAAAGTGCCAACCCTGAGCCTCGCGGACAACATGACGTCACCGCTGGGGCACTGAACTAAAACAATCAACCCCGCTCCTCTCCTCCTGCTCCCCCAGCGACCGCTACGCCTCGTCCACGGCGTCTACACAGCCCAACTCTCAGCTGACGAGCCGCATTGTTGTGTGTTTGTCATCCATCCTGTTTACAGTACAGCCCCAGTATACGCTAGCTAGTCTATCTTCTGTCCGACAACCGGAAAAAAGCATGTCTGCTCAGTCCGGCGAGGAGCTAGGCTCGGAAGGGAAGTGGTTTGGGGATGATTATGAAAGGAACGGGCTGTTTGGAAACACGCCGACCCGGTTCGACGAACTACGTGAAGAATTTAAGCCGAGAGGCGGCGAGGCGACGGGCGACCTGGATCAACAATTTCATCCTTTCCAGGACGACGGGAAAAGGCCTCCCGTTGCTATGGAAACTGCATCTACAGGTAAAGCGGGTAGTTAACGCGATCTTAATACTATTTTTTTGCAATTCAGCCACAGTAATTTAGCCAACTATCAGCAAACTACCAGCGGCTCAGGTGCCGTGCAGCTAGAAAGAAGCAGCTGACTCCATTAGGTCTCAGATTAAGACAGGCCGTCTGTCTGCTGAGTCAAAACTTGTGGGTTTAAAAACGCAGAGAAGACGATGCAAGCGACTAAATCAGCTGTAATGCCTAAAAGAATAATGTTAGACATCTTCAAAGAGTGTCAGCCGTTGGTAGTAACGAAACATTAGGTGTAACCCACTGTTTTCCCATTACTGTCCAGAGTCCTTGTGTTCATGAGATTAAGATGGAATGCAGCATACATTAACAAAGAGCCTGTTGAACTCCAAATCGCCCGTTAACGTTCACTGGCATGATTACACATGTTGTTATAGTTGCATTCTTGATATGGTGAATAGAAAGAGGATACATATACTGCAGGCTTAAACCCCATAGCTTTCATAGCAAGTGACCAATGGAACATCACGTAATCCATCCATAAATTATTTCATGAGTATGGCAATAACAAGTAGCATGCTTGATGACAGGATCCTGTCTTGTATTTCAGTAATAATGTTATACTATGTGCTTAAGTAAGTATAAGGCTTATTAGTAGAGGGGATCGGTCTCTTTGCTGAGTGCACTGGTTGTTATTGTGACAGGGTGGATATAACAGCAAGGTCACTGAAGTAGCAAAACAAACAAGAGTCGCATATCAGTATTTAAAATTTCTCTCACATAATTGGATGCTGGACATTGTGTTTTTGTATGAGCATCATGCAAGACCTTCGTTCTAAGTTCGTCACCCACCTCAGTACAGCTGGGTTCATATGCTGCTATTTATAATCCTGAAGAAACAGGGCTTACTATTGGCTTGGCGAGCAAAACTAGAGCCTAGCACTTTCATTCACGAATTCACTGAAAAATTCATGAGGTGATGTTTAAAAAAAATGCTGCCTAGTTTCCTCTCTTTGCTGCTCATGCCTTTTTCATTTCGTTGGCGGCCTCTGGACCAAAAAAAAAACAGTTTTATCCATCAAGCACAAGAGCTTTATTTAATGCAGACTTTAATCCTTTAAGGAAAAGAATTTGGAATAGAAGTAGAAATTTAACATCCAGAAGTGAAAAGTATTGCAAGGAGAAATCGCTATTGTAAACATAATGTAACCTATTAAAGCTATGAATGAAGCAGACTGAGCATGAACTCTGTGGAATGATGAACTGTCTACTCAGTATTTGGCCTACACGTTTTAGAAAAAGTCAACAAAGCACATGCTCTACTTTCATAACAGTGTGCCAGACAGGCTCAGAAGTGTGTGGGCGCACACACACACACACACACACACACACTGATCGTCTTTTTATTCCTAAACAAGAGCCGTCTCTTATTGCTGAGACTCCCACCGAGCTGTGTCCGTCCGTACGAATGAGGTTATCTACCCTGTCACTTAAGTTGGTGGTGGGAACAGTGCAGATCTCATCACATCTTAGCCGGGCAGAGTGGACGTTTTCCTCCTGACCAGACAGGTTATTGTCAGTTCTGATCTCAGTCAAAGACATTCACCCCTAACAGCTCCCTTTGTAACAGGCCACTCACTTTCCTCCTCTGCTCTGCTGGTGAATATTCACCAAGTATTTCAACTTTGTGAAACAGCAAAAAACCTGTGTGGCCATAAAAGTACTTCGGCCTTTGAACGAGATGAACTGCGAAACTGTATCCACTGAAGGTGTCTACAATTGCCTCTGTAGGTAATTGATCCACGTCACTCCTTAATCTTGTTCACAACAGTGATCTGCCTACAGGCACCTGATAATGCTGAATCCAGCTCTATTAAATTACCACAGACAGAACCTTAGACTCACAGTACAGTACTACCTCCTATGAGCAAAATCCCCAACCTCCGATGTCTTCAAGAGGCATAAGGATGACCGTTATTGCTGCATCATGACCAGGTGTAAATGTGTTATAAAAACCCTACAGTCAAGTTTGTTATTAGCAGATGGTGTGTGTGATAGCTCTCCGCTGCTCTCTGGCACAGAAGAGGTGTGCAATCTCACTTACAAACAAACATAATGAAGCTCTTTCTCACTCCTCACAGTGCATTTTAACGGTCACTTCATCATGGCAAGTGCATCAGTCATTAAAAACATCTCCTATAATCCAGTGTATTGTCAGTGGATTAGACTGAAGTCTTTCTCTGTCTCACCGGCGACAAGGATGAGGCTGCATAATGTCTGGCTGGGCCTTTTCCATATCTTTCAGATGGAGAAAGCACTTAGTGGACTCAGCTTGATTGCATGAGCCAGCACAGTGCATTTGTGCCTTTAGCTGGTGAGAGCTCTGCTCCTGTTCCCAGGGGGAGCAGCAGTGCTATGTCTTTTCAGACTGGATGATAAAGATGCAAGATAAAATGGGGGGAGGACGGGGAGGGGGCAGCTTAATGGCAAGCGAGCCGAGTCTGAGATGAGAAGCTGATTGTTGAAATGCCCAGGCTGTGAGGATAATACTGGAAATGCAAAGATGTGTCCTTTCCTTCACATATGCCCTTATCTAGTATATTTCTGGGAAAGGCAGTTAGATGTCTTCTGTCTGCAGAGCAGTTCCAGGTTATGAGCTACTGTCTGAAACCTTAGCCGTCAGTTTGTCCAGCATCTAAAATAATTAAGAGTTTTTTCCCAGAATGCCGTTAACCCAAGTGCAATCAACCCTACTTGCTAGATTTCCAATCTCATTCATTTTTTTATTCAGCTCCAGGACCAGGTAGCTAAAGATGAGACAAGAAAGAGAAGTCAAGTTTATTTATACATCACATTTAAAACAACTGGAGCTGACCAAAGTGCTGTATAAAGTATTTTTAAAACCACCAGAGTAGAGGTATTAAAGTAGCACGTGTATGTAGTAATACCCTATAGACTGTATAAAAAGATGGCTTCCACTTCTCTTCTTCCACTGTGCAAAAATGAATATTTATCCTTACAACCTTAATGGTAATCAAAGGTCTTTACAATGTTTATCTCAATGTGGCCCAGGTCCCATCTGCTAACAAGGAGGTGGGGAATTATAATGTATACTGCATCCGGCCACCAGGGGGCGATCAATATCTTTTGGCCTCACTTTTATCGGAGAGCTGTCATGCTTTCCGTTTTATTCTAAAGGCACAAATAACAGTGACAAGACAATAATAACAAAAATTGATTAGCAAATTAATACATGTGAATATCAAATGTGCATAAACCCGTAAAACACAGAACGATAAAAAGCTATTAAGAGCAACGGAAATTCACTGGAGACATTAACAGTTCGCCATGTCTTGAGTTTAAATGGAGGGGGCCGTTAGATGGAAAACAGAGGCTATTCCAGTCGGACAGATAAAAGCAGGACAAGTCCAAAAGTTGAACTGTCGGGCATAATAACAAAGCATTACTGCTATTTTATATATATAAATCAAAAGTTTTGATGTCCTTCCATCCGTTGTGTTTTCTCTGAAAACAATTAAAAGCCTGTATATGAAATGTGATGCTTCTTCTGGCGCAGCATAAATCCCCCAGCAGAGTATCACAAAACTACTCTTGGGATTCAAGCTACTCTCAGTACAGGCACTTGCAAACAGTGTTGTCTATCTACTCTTTGTGTGTGCAGGTTTTTGTAGCATGCGCACACCTGCCGTCCTGCAGTATCTATACTCTTTGAAGCCAAATTGCCTGTGCAATTAAAGTGAAATACAAAAGTCACACTAAATTGACAGCTTTGACCAAAAAGCAGACAGCTTGCAGACACTCAGTCTGGATCCTTCTCATGCATTCATCCATAAATCTCTATCCAAGCTAGGAAAATACGATCAATACAGTGGATGACAGGCACTGTAAGTACCCTCAGCCTCTGAATGGAGGCAGATTAGCTTTTATTAAACTGTCCCCAGATTGATTTATCTTTGTCAAAGGCCAGTGGAAAAACAACATTTGTCCTGTGTGGCCTTGACTGATGTTTTCAAAGAATGGTTGTGAATACTGACGCTTCTTCCCGTAATTTTATGTGTTATTTTCTCGGATCTATGCAGCTCAGCTCAGTCGATTCGCTCAGCACAGCTGTTCTCTTATCGACCTCTGTCAGTAATTTTGTTTGTACCTGAGCTCTCCGTTGTGACGAGCTTTGTTCTCTCCATTTTCTTCTACTTCACGGACGTTTAAGTGGGACAGTTAGTGACCAGTGCGAACATGTTTGGTCAGCCAAGAATGTTGTAATCAATACAGTATGAACATAAACACCACAACCAATAGACCATTAAAACTGTGACTCACATAATGACTTGATATAGTTATACAATATCACCCAACATAATGTGGTTAATATAACAATTACGTTTTTTTTCTGATTAGTAATAAAATAACAAATGAAGTTAGTTTTATTATTAAACATAATTTATGTTATTAATGTGCACATAAGTATATTGAAGAAAATCTGTATCATTTTGTGCAGCACTAACTGATTGTGTTAACTCTTTAAAGCAGGTTACAGCAGGTTACTTAAAGAAAACGATTATGCTAAGTTGCAAAGCTACAGTATTTTATTTGAAGCCAAACACAAACATGACTTTTGAAAGAAGAACCCTGAGAGCAGCTTGATGGATCGATTTCCACAAGGTCACGGAGTGAAACAAAACTCCTGAAAGATGACACTGCAGTGGAAAGGCTTATGGATGGTGTAATTGAATTGTCAACGTGTAGCGGATTTACAGATGTTTAGAAGTAGAGCTGAAACACTGCTTGGGTTAGTGATGGGGTGTGCTCGGACTAACTGTTCTGAAGTGTTTGCGGAACTAGCAGCATCGCTAGCAGCATCTCTTCTGTCTCTGCCTGACTGCCTGCAAGAAGTGACAGTTCTTTAGGCTATCAAACATAGCTGCGTGTGAGAGAAATCTCTAAATTTTGTACACTTTTCTGCAACACAATTATTGTAAGTGTCAGGGAAAGGCTAGGTCCGTAAATCATTCATTTAAAATGTGTAATGTATTCATTTTGCAGCCGGTATTGTCTGTGCTCACATGTTTTTGTCTGTATCCTGATAATTAGTAGCCTATGCCTGGCATAACACAGATTGTCAGGCTGCATTAGTTTCATGGCTGCACAGGCTGCACGGGCGGAGCACAACAAAAGGACTGCCCCTCCACAGCACATCCACCAGGACTTTTTTTTTATTTCACTGAACCATCCTTTCAGTGACATGATTATGTGTGGTGGCCACGGCCCGAGCTGTGAATTCCTCTGTTGTCATGTCCAATCCCATCTGAGTGCATTCGCCTCAGCCTTGTGGGGTTTTTCCTGTGTCTGGGTGCTATGCCATATCTGCAGATTCAAAATGCCCTCAATCTCAACACACTGGGCTTGTCAAGAAGCGGCTCAGAGCTGCAGCCCTCATGGCAGATAAAGACAAGCTTCCGGCATCTTAATTGATGCAGATGACTTATGCAACGGCTGGTGAGCGTCTCTGTCGTTACGTAGAAGAGTTTGATGGTGAGCGGGGACGTATTGCCCACAGTTAGGTCTCACCAGGATTACTGGCAGTTCAAAGCTCCAGAGATCACCTCTCTTCACAGTTTGTAGTGGCTCTGAGTGCTTCCCACATCTGCCACAGTAGGTATTTATACAGTACATCAGTGAGTGCTAGATTATGATGGTGTTGCTAGGGTGATGGCTGAGGCGACCTATACCATAGTAGTAGTAGATTAAAGAGGATTATGCATTGATTCGCTTTAGCGCTACATCAAGGGCATTCGTGTCAGTGAACTGATTTTGGCTCAACAGCTGTGCTCATCTATTTTACATATTGTTTGGAGCTACAAGCAGTTGAGCTCTGGAAGACAGTTTCGCACATTAAATACATTAGATAAGCCGAAGCACAGGAGCCTATGTCCTGGCTTTTTGCCTTTACATGTTCTCACGACATCTCTTTCCTTGCGTCTTAGCTTAGATGTGTCATTTTTCAGTCATTGCACTGTAAGAGGGATTGTTAATGATCCCGTGCAACAGCATAAGCGGAGGGAGCAGGAAGGACCGCAGAAAGAAGAGGGTGTTGTGGCTTTTAAGAGGAAGCGTCCTGACCTGTTGGCTCTTCTGTCATTCAGTCTACTTCCTCCACCCTAAGGCTGCTATTTTAGATCTTCCCCTTCATACAGCCCAGCAGCTGGACTCAGACTATATATAGCAGCACCCCTGCCCTGGGAGAAGCTGGGCTGAAGAGCAGGAGGAGGGGCCCAGTGTGTGAACGTGTCAACTTGTACACAGCACAACACAAATATGAACATTGCATGTAAACGTGTGGCCACTATGTTTAAATATGCATGAGCATGTGTGGGAGTGTGTTCTTCTTTTGAGGTGCATGATTCAACCGATGTAGGACATACAGGAACACGTGACTCCTGAACTAATGATTTAAAATACCATTTGTTTGTAATTATTATTATTATTATTTTTATGACTGTTGGTTGTTTGTGTATTTTGAGGAAATGCTTGTCGTTAGCATGCAGGTTTTTTTCATTGAACAGTTTTGTCAACCTAGCCTAGCCTAGTTTACACGAGACTAGATGTTGGCTTGCACAAGAGTATCCTGTAAACATCTGTTTGTGTGTGTTTGTGTGTGTGTGTGTTGTCAAGGGAGAAGCTGGATTAGTGATTACGGAGCAGAGATGTGACCACAGGCCGGTCTTTGCCAGCATGATTTGGAACAGACTCTGGTTGTGGCACTGTTGATTTTTGGTGTCTAAACAATCTCTCTTTGTCCCTCACCGGGCACAAGTACCCTCTGTTACCGCCGCCTCACTGATCTGCACAGCCGTGCGCTCAGTCTGACTGTGCTGCTCTCACAGGGCCACAGCCGATCTCCGTTGCAGCAGCACCAGCTGGAGCTGTGACTTGTTTAACTGGATGTTGTTATTAATCAGAGAGCTCAGGACCAGGCTGATTTGTGTTGATGATGTGACACAGAAAATTGTGCAAGTTATCTGTTTTTCAAGGAACCGCGCTTGATACAATTTAAGGTACAGTATATGTGTTATGAGACGGTCATCCTCACTGTGTTTCACTTCTGTCCTATCTCTTCCTGTTGATCTCTGTAGATGACTCCATGTCTGGCCTGTTTAGAAAGCCTATGAATGACGATGGTGATGTGTATACCTCCCTGCTGTCCAATCAGAGCTTCACATCAGGCCGAGAAGAATCCTACCTTTCTGACAACCTGAAGCCCTCCTCTGGTTCTTCTGGCCTGGAGCACGTCTCCACTGACACCTATAGCTTCAGCTCCAACACCAAGATGACTTCCGACCTGGCTGGTGACATGCCAAAGTCTCTGCTGGATTTAGATAAGACAGAATCCTACAACTATATGGATATCAGCCATGGGGATGAACGCCGTGACCAACCACAAGGCGCTGTGGACACATTCTTGACCGGGCGTGACATGCTGGGCAGCTACATAGATAAGAACCCTGGAGTAGACGAGGAAGAGGAGAACCTTGGTTCAGCACTGGGCTCCCACTCGTTCCCCTATGTTGAGGATCCATCTGATGAGGAGCTATCAGACTACCGCTCCTACCGTAACCTTGGTGGCACTCCACAGACAGCCAGCCCAGTGAAGATCACCTTGACCGAGTCTCATCCTCCACCTGCCAAGACCGAGCAACCTCCACATCCCCCTTCAGTTACTGTGTCTGATCGCGAGAACGTCCTGAGTGTGGGTTTACAGGGTGTTCCCACCGTGACGTTATCAGAGCCGGAGGATGACAGCCCAGCTTCCACTCCCAATGCTTCACCAACACGTACGTACATCACAAACACACACACACCACCTGTCATGTTATGAGATCAGATACACCTTTACCATTAAAAGTAATGGCCACCATGGTATATACAGAATTGTCACATGTTATCTATACTCAATGTGTAGATGTCTGGTCTTGAACTATGAATGAAGATTCTATTGCTTATTATACTCTGTATTTCTTTCTGAGCAGAAAAAGAATTCCCTTCCCATGACATGTTCAAGGCTGATGCAGTGAAGCCTGCAGCTCCCAAAAGCAGTGAAGGCACAAAGCCTGGTGTCAGGGGCCATGAAGACAGCAGTGCAGAGTCTGGAGATTCAGAGATTGAGTTGGTTTCTGAGGACCCTCCGAAGGCCAGTAGCAACCCATTTGCCGAGCCGCCTAAGAGCAAGGGCCAGCCTAACAGCCCCTTTGACAATCCCCCAGTCGCAAAGGGTGGCCTGGCTGGCAACCATGCTCCACCCACAGCCTACAGTATTCTAAGGGAGGAGAGAGAGGCTGAGCTTGACAGTGATCTCTTCATTGAGTCTGCGTCTGAAGAGAGCCCAAAGAGAGAGCAGGGCTTCACTGGCCCCAAGGCGGGAGCCAGCACTCCCTCTCCCCTGGTTCCTAGTACCACCCCTCCCCGCAGTGCCACTCAGGCGGTGCCAGCCGAGCCCCTGGTCACAGAAAAGGTCAAGACCCAAGTCAAATTAGAGGAGGATCGCTTCAGCAAGCCTAAACCCCCCACTGCTGCTGTGCCCCCAGAGGTGAGATCAGAGAAACCCCATCAGGATGACAAGTACAAGCATACCAATGAGGGCAAAGAAGACCTAGGAAAAACTGCCGACTCAACCTTCCTTAAAGGTTTCGACAAACAAAAAGGTTAGTCTCTTGATCATTTTCTTTTTCCAGTCTTATTCAAATTGTGTATACTACTACCATGCAAGGATTAAAGGAGTAATGAGTGAAGGATTTCACAAAACATGTCTTTTCATTGTTGCAGTGGCTTCACCTTGGCTAATATCCAATTATCTTGAGTACTGGCTTTCCAGAATTAAGGCTGTCAGCCTGTGGAACAGGTAGTGTCGTATCTGCCGACGTGTCTTTGTGCCTGAGATTCAGATAAAGAGCCTTCGCAAGTGTGCTTGTTTTCAAAACCTTCCTCCTCATGTCTGGGGATTAAAAACTGTTTGGAAACCATTGACAGCACATTTCTAATCAAATCACTAGCACATTACCTCTGTTGTTTACCTCCCGGTAGCTACCTGCATGATGTGCTGTTGTATTGTTTTGTTGACTTTGGTCGGGGAATAAAGGGATTGGCGGAGAGAGATGGGATGTTCCACTGTTGTGTGGCCTGTGCTTCTGTGTGTGGGAAGTACTTGTGTTGTGCTTTTTTTGAAGTCTGCTTCCCCCTGGTGGTGCATTTCAGATTAAATAGAAAAGCAGAGTGAGACTGCATTTATTCACATTATAGCAATTGAATAATGACCGATAAACACTACTCTCAGCTGTAATAGCTGATATGGATAGAACAAGACATACAATTGCAGGTCTTAAAAAAAGGAGATCTTTCTGCATCTTGAGAGCATCCGGCTCCTTGTATCGCCCTGTAAAAGCTGGGGATTAAATAAATCAGAAATGCCAGTCACAGTCAGCAGGAGTTAATGCTGTCTAAGCTGCACATTTGATGTTTGCATAAGTATTTTGACTTGTTTTGGATGCTTGCTCTGTCCCTGCAAACAGCGAGTTTACATAATCCTATGATGTCAAAATTGGGGCGCAATCCCTTTACTGGGCTTTGAAGGATTCCACTTAAAATTCAGATAGTTACGAAGCTAAAGATATCAAAATAAAGGTTATTCTTTACTTTGGACACGATGTGACTTCCAAAGAGACGTTTTCATAGATCCCAAAACTCCCTGGTCCGACATGACGTGATGTCTGACTCAGATGGGTGCTGGCGGACATGATTGATCATGAACTGATTAAGCCCCTCTTGTTTTGTTTACTCACTGTCAGAAGGTTCTGGAATTGCAAAAAGCAGGTCACATGTCTCTTTGTCCACCACTAGAGGGCACAGTGCATCTTTGTCTAGCAGATATTATTTTCATCACTCATGCGCTTCATCACCAGTTGCCATAGCAACAGTGATGGGGGAGTCTGGTTGAGGGACATCTTATTTTCTTTTTTCATCTTGGTTGGTGTTGGCATTGGGGGCTGTTAAGCAGAAGGTGTAAGGTGTGGCTGTCTGCAGGAGGGTAGGGGGGGGGGGGGGCA
>CAAKHC010019093.1:105060-138910 GCA_901007825.1 Macroramphosus scolopax
TGGGTGTTGTGTGTGTGTGGGGGGGGGGGGGGGGGGGGGGTGGGGGGGGGGGGGGGGGGGGGGGGGGGGGGGGGGGGGGGGCAGAGAGGTAAGTTAATATTGGTTTCTGATAAGGGACAGTTCATACATGTTATATTCTACAGTGAAGGGACAGTTTCTGTTTGTGGCAGCAGAGATTCACATAGTCACAGTGACTCTTTGCCGCCCAGGTTTAGTCGGCCTTTTTGGCATCCACAGATGCCTTTTTCAGTGGAGAGCAAAGATGGCCGTCATCACTATGCTGCTCACAGCTCCACAGCTAAAATTAGAGCAGGCAAAGCAGTTGGACAGCTCAGAGAGGAAGAGAAAGACACCCAAGGGCTCTCAGGAGATCTGCACGGGGACATGATACCGGTTCTGCTCGCCTCCCTGTGACCTGAAGGATTTCCAGGCGTCAGTACCAACAGATGAATGAAACTGCGCTGGAGCTGTGAAGAGTTTTTCTGAGCAGTAGCTGCGCTCCAGGAGGCAGCTGGGTCAGCAGGGGTGAAAAAATTCGGCAGTTTTCATGGAAACAAGCCAGTGTTTCCAGCCGACACAGACGACTGCCAGAGGGGCGCCATGACGCCCACCGAAGCTGTAAAGACTAATCCACAGCTTCTCTCATCTTTGCTTAGTGGCTTTAAATTATAGGCCCCGCCAACCAAAGAAGACACGAAATGTCAGAGTGGAACCGGAATAGCACAGCAGGATGTAGAGATATCTGTGGTATAAAATACCAGCAAGTTATGTGAGTGATTGTTTGGGTAATCATACAGAGTGCTGTTGCATTAAGGGATACTGCTTTGACACATCGTCATCCTTCATCACTAACCAATGAGCTGCTTGTCTGACCAGGTCACACTGAACCGTTATGCTGATAGCGCCTCTATTTTTGCCACTGCTTTCACAGGGCTATAGGTCAATCATTAATTCTGCTCTGCAAGCAAGTTGTGCTGTTGTACACTCAGTGCAAAAAGGTCGCCTCCACCTGTTGATATATATGTTTGTATACGTATGAGACCAGACCAGGTGCTGCAGGTGATAAGCGCACAAGTGTGGCAACACTCGCTACAATTGAGACTGAGCTAAAGGTCGCTCTATATATAGGGGTCAAGGGACTGAAGCGACAGCTCAGACGCAACTTCCACAGCTCAGTCTAACCCAGGGAAACGCTGGGCTCTGAAGCTAGGTTAAAACAAGATCACATGACAGCAGAAGCTCTCTAAGGACGTTTGGTTGTGAACAGCTTCCAGTTATTTGACCCAAATGTGTGGTGTGTAGCGTTCGGCAGAAGACTGCACTATGACAAGGACAAGGCGAATGATACCCAGGCTTACATGTCACACAGTGTGAGGTCAGGTCTTAACCCTGTTTGTCCTTCTTCTGTCCTCCCCTCCAACAGCTATTGACCTGCTCTACTGGAGGAATGTGAAGCAGTCGGGGGCCGTGTTCAGCAGTGTGCTTCTGCTCCTCTTCTCCCTGACCCAGTTCAGCGTGGTCAGCGTCGGAGCCTACTTAGCCCTGGCAGCCCTCTCTGCCTCCATCAGCTTCAGGATCTACAAGTCTGTGCTTCAGGCTGTGCAGAAGACCGATGAGGGGCATCCTTTCAAGTGAGTGAAATACACTTCGTCGATACTATGTGTTTATGAAAGGCTCCGCACATTGGTCATCTTTTCTCTCCATTTGTTACCAGAGCCTACCTGGAGATGGAAATCGCTCTGTCCCAGGACCAGATTAGTAAATATGCCGACAAAATCCTGCTTTACTCCAACACCTGCATGAGGGAGCTTCGCAGGCTTTTCCTCGTACAAGATCTGGTTGACTCTTTGAAGGTTTGGCTCGTACTTTCATGCAATTACTCTTTGTCTTTTACCACTTTTGTGACATTATATCTGCCAGCTAGTTCAAGGATGTTAGGATCACCTCTGCCTCTTGGAGACACTAGCAGGGCTTTTACGCTCCAGTTAAACCTGGTATTGTTCTGTATCCAGACATGTTGCCCAGATAACAAACAACCTTTTGCATTTACACTTGGTTATTAAAATGCGTTCTCATTATCCTCACTGAGATCAGATCTCTGTCCTCCTAGTGCCGGTTGCACCACTTGGTCTTTACAAAGCCTGGTCCTAACTGTTGGGTCGGACTTTGTTAAGACCAGTCTCTAGAACGGTGATACGTTGGTTGAAAGACCCTTCGTAACTTCTCTCAGTCTATATGAATTTCCATGAGACTATGACTGTTGCCTAGCAGCGTGTGTTGCTAGGATACATTATTAACAATATCCCGGTGTCTCGCTAATTCGTAGCTGATCATTAAGAATTTGCAGCCTCGTCGTCGAGGATCATCACAATGAAAAGGACACAGAGATCATGTTAAGACATATTTCCATTCCTCTCTGTCCCAGTCCTGTGCTCAAAATCGGTTTCATTTCAAATTATTTAAATGCAACAGCGTCCTATATTTACTCAGCAAAACTATATACTATTGCTTTAATACCAGGCGTACTTGGGCATTTACATTAAATGTCGTCACGCGGCAGATTTCATAAAACTAAGGAAGCAGACAGATCTGATAACAGTAACTTTTACTGTCATGCAAATTCATTTGTCTGTTTCAGTTTGC
Organism: Macroramphosus scolopax; assembly: GCA_901007825.1. Classification (NCBI taxonomy): domain Eukaryota; kingdom Metazoa; phylum Chordata; class Actinopteri; order Syngnathiformes; family Centriscidae; genus Macroramphosus; species Macroramphosus scolopax. The sequence continues at coordinate 107,704 of CAAKHC010019093.1, forward strand.
TGTTCTGATGTGGCTGCTGACCTATGTGGGGGCTCTTTTCAACGGTCTGACACTGCTCATCTTAGGTGAGTTCATCCTGATGCGCTACATGTTTCACTCATCCCAAATGTATTTAAAACATCCTTGAATTGTGAGTAAAGTACTAACATTACCTTACTGGATGTCTACAGCCGTGGTCTCCATGTTCACCATGCCTGTGGTCTATGAGAAACATCAGGTGAGGATTTTGGGTTTCATGATTTTCAAAGTTCAACCTGCCTGGAAGAAGCCTGATTTCTAATTCTGGTTTTGTTCTGTTTCTAGGCACAGATTGATCAATACGTGGGACTAATACGGACCCAGGTCAACTCGGTGGTGGGGAAGTGAGTGTGTTATTTCACATACCACATAAGAATAAGCAAGTGCAAGCAGAGTAAAGAACTATTCAGTCAATAACGTTTGATCATGATCAGACGCAGCTTTGTTTGAAGTTGAGAAACTCCTGCGGCAAAGTTCGGTGTTTGTTGGACCCCATCCATCACAAGATACAAGATAACAGTAACACATTACAGTATTAATGTAACTATCCCCTGTTATTAATAGTATAACAAATAATACTTTTTATTGTGGTCCTGAGCTGTAGGTCTGTAGATTCACCTCTGTTGAATCTAATTAAAAAACAGATGAACAGTGAATCAAGCAGGTATTTGTTTTATGACAGGTCTGTTAACATGACTGAAACTTCGATATTCACTAACACGATCTAGGAGGAGGAAGAGGTTTGTATTTGACAGGAGGCAGGTTTTGGTCTGACCACTATCAGTTTCGAATTTTAGCAAAACTTGCCTTATTGGCTCTGCAGACTGCTATAAAAAGATAGAACATGAGCAGCAGGTGCTTTACTCCCTAAAAAAAGAAAGTAGAGCAAGCACACGTTAACCCAGCATTAGTATGTTATTGGAAAAAACGGTCTTAATGCTTGTTTTCTCTGGTCAGGATCCAAGCAAAGATCCCCGGGGCCAAGAGAAAGGAGGAGTAGACCGTCTCAGAGAGAAGCTGACGGTCCAGTCCAGCTCAGAGGCAGGCAGCCCGCTCACTGTTGAAGAGCCTGGTTATCATCTGTGGGGCGCAGTGCTACGTCATCTTGGTGTTCTCTAAAAGCATCCACTGGAGAAGCCTTCACCCTGTCTATAGCAGTCTTAACACTAACACACAGTCACACGTACATAATCCTGTTTCTAGGTAGACAAGTTCACAACTCCAAAAAGATACTGACTTTTTTGTGTTGCTTATTATGAAGTGCATGAAGTCGAGCCTTGGGTAAATATTTGATATCTTCTGTGCAGTTTTTAAATCACGCTACATTTTTGCTTTGCAGTGCTTACCACAAACTGTACGGTTTGGCACAAAAGAAGCTAAATGCCCACAGACGTGCTCTGCTGCCAATGTTAAATACTGCTTCATGTTTGAGTTAGCAGATGGGGCTTCTCTTAGTATATGTCAATATATATAAATATCAAAACTGATTTCCTTTGGTGTTTCCAAGCACAAACTAATTTAACAATATGCGTCTTAGATGTGGTAATTGTAGGGTTTTTGCTTTTGTATATCCATACGGAACAATAAACACGCTCATGTTTTAGGTATTGTTGTACAACTACTATGAAGACAAGGAGTATCTGGTGATATTTAGCTTGTTTGAATAACTGTCCAACTTTGTACTATGTTCAGCTATACTCTGTAGTTCTTAAGACCCCGGACTCTTTAACTATTTGCACTTACAGTATGTATTTAATTACAAGAATAAGAAAAATAAATGTACCTTGATGTATACCATCTCCTCAGCCAGCTTACTAACGAGTTCACATTTGTAAGACGACTTCAAGTTATTGACATTGCACATGACACAGGATCTAAGTTTGAGGTGATAATACCTAAAGGAGCTACGCAGACTTTACAGTATACAGGGAAAGCTATAAATACAAGCCAATGAATTCGGGCATAGACTGAACTGGTAGTTGGAGTATGTGTGCGGATGAGTTGTCCAGACAAATTTAACTTGGCTCTTGGGTCACAATGAGACTGATTGACAAGCCTGATCTGTTGGAAACAACCACTTTAATGGTCACTGCTGAAGCATTGTAACAGGAACATACACAGAATGAATCTGAACAATAAACGCAAACATTCCTTAATCACGACCACTTAAACAAGGAGAAAACCCTTCAGTGATGACAAAGAAAGGATTGTAGACTTGCTGAGGTACTGAAAGCTACAGTCCCACTTGAACATAAAAACATAAAAAATGAACTCTTCTGAGTCAGTTAAATTAAAATTCTGGGACTGTTTATATTAAACCTTTAGAAGTTACAATTCAACACAAACACAAGAATGACAATGGGTTTTTAGTTCTTGAGGAGAGTGACTGGATGTAGCTGGAACAGAGCAGATCTGGTCCTTCCAGCTCTGGGTTCAACGATATCCATCTTGAGAGAAGGATCAACCTGCAGGAGCAACACACACACACACACACAGTTAACAGCGCAGAGCTCGAGTACAGTACATAAGCACAGTTGATGATCAAATGAGAGGCACCACAGATTAATAAAGGAGCACGTATATGCATCATACCTGGTTCCATCTCTCTGGTTTCTCGTAGAACAATGGAGTGACAGCTTCTCTTGTCGGTGACTTGGTGAAAAGTCTACATAACACAAAAGAAAGTGCAGATCAGTAATTGCACACACATTGTTTCACGACGGATTTCTGAAGGTGTATGAGTGTGCGACCTTGTGAGACGTTGGCGACAGTCCTCCTGCAGTTGGCTGATCCTGTCCATCCCCAGATGCAGCGTGCCACCGGGCCCTTCACACACCAGACGGTTTATAGCCCCTCGCAAAGCATTTATCTGAAAAGAAAGAGAATGAAGAATTACAGTAATATCCATGCAATGACTTGAAAGTTCAATGTTAGTTCTGTCTGCCATTGTTGTCACCAAGACCTGAGCAGATTCTGTCTGAGATCGCTTCGCTTCTAGAGTGGGAAAACTGACCAATGTCTCACTTTAATTGTAAATTGGAATCCGATTTGGAGAGCTGAAAGCTGTAAGATAACTATTATGTGGACAAAATAATATATTCTTTCCCTTAATTGCTCCAGTAGCGTTACCTCAGTGATGTCCTCAACATCCAACTTAACGTCAAAGGCCAGTTCAATGTCATGTTCAGGTAGGATGCCCTGTTGTGTTCGGCTGTTCCAACCCAGGCCACAGAGAGCCCCAGTGTAGCAGGTCCCCTCTTCATTAGTGCTAAAGAGAGATAGAAAAACTAAATTAAAAGGAAAAAATCCTTCAACCTTAAGAGTTTTGATTGAGCTGTGTGTAAGGTATACAGTGGTTAGGTCTGTTTGTCTGACGAACCGTAACTCCATGATGGGGGTGAAGAGCATGGTAACAATTGCAGGCAGTCCCGGGATGTCCGGCATGAGGGAGGTATCCCTCAGGAGGATACGTGTACCTGCAACACAGCCCTGTCGTAACTCATTTGACCACTTTGTAGCTTCAAATTTCAGTACAAATCCTATGAAGTTTAGTACTGACCGTGCTAAATTCGGCTGCACAAACGCACCGGCTGCATACATCTTTTAGCTAATGTCACTCTGAGATGAAAATAGTTTGAACCCCTGCTGAGCTTCTCAATGTCACTTCTCTCTCAGACCTATCAAAACCAAGGAGAGGGCGGCACTAGTGATATAAAGACTCGATGGCGTAAACTGATCCTGGCTGTCACTACTAACACTGCTTTTAGTTAACTGTTGGGATCTCGTTTGAGTCTTTTGTCACATTCGCAGCTATTGAGACTCGACAGAAGAATGTGGAAGTGCTAGAATACGTTTTTTGTAACATAGAAACAAAAGTTGCCCAAGAGAAGCGAAGTGAAAAACAGGTTGTGGACGCTTACAGATAAAAAAAATCGTATCTTAACCTTCATAAATTGGTATTGGTGATAATATATAACTGCAAATTCACGTTTTTAGTTTTACAGCCATTTTAGTATCCTGAATATCTGTTTTAAGCTGCTAAATGCTGCAGTATGATAACCAGCTTACCAAGGGTAAGTAGCAAGAGACTGAAAGTCATTAACAGAGCTTAGAGGAACCCCAGTCTTGATCAGTTCCCTCTGGGGTCATCATCATAACCATTTATGCTCGTATGATCCTTTATTATAATATATGTTTCAGTGTCAATATAAGCTGTAAATTACTGCCCTATCAAAGTGTTATCTTGTACCTGTAGGGTTGACTGACACAGCCCCGCCCACCAGCATCCTCTGATGTTTGTAGTGAGGGTTTTCATTCACAGCCAAGGAGTTGATGCTATTCCTCTCAATAAACACTGTCCTGGGAGAAGGACACAGTCAGGAGAAATTTAGGGCAGCAGTGATAAGCTTCAATTTCAGTTTTGTCTTGACTGATTTGAGACTTACTTGTAGAAAGTCTTGTTGCTCAAGCTGTGGAAGTTGATTTGATGAGGACTGTGTGGTCCATGCAGGTGAACCTATGGTGTCAGAAGGAAGGCGGCAGTCAGCCATCACCTCATGTATTCAAGCCTCTCAGTTAGATTCAGATTGGAGTCTGATGTCATTGTTCTGGTTATCAGACAGAACAGGTGCGCCACTGGAGTACAACCACAAAATGAACAAGAGCGCATGCACTGAAATAGCTCCATCTCCTGGACAAAGAGAGCAACAGATCAGGATCTCAGACACTGAAATCAGTGACTGATTTCCCCTCCAGTGGGCAAAGACACATCCATAATTTAAAAAGTATGGATATCATACACTAATAATTTTTTATAGGCTATCAGGTAACTCGCCTTTGTCCTGGAATAAGACTGGCGGTTCATTGAGAAGTGGTCAAGAAGGCTGTCGATGAGTTCCTTCTCCTCTCTTTTGCGATCCTTCCAGGAGGGACCCGTGGCATTGGGAATATACACGCCTGTTTCCATGTCTTTGTACAGGGACATCAGTGACTCATGGCTTTGCTGCAAGTGCACACAAAGATAAGGTGTTCACAATGAACAAGGCACACAGCATCAGTACATTTCTCTGGATCTCGAATGTGGCTGAAATTCAGTTTTGTCTCTACACATCAGGGTTTGCTACACCCTGATGTGTCCTGACCAAAGCGTCTCATCTCTCAGAAGGAAGAATCTACCTTTGAACATACAATTTTATGCCAATGGAAAGTGAGTCATATGTTTCTTAAGAACAGGTTGGATTAAATACAGAGACAGAGCATGTTAAGTTCATCCCACGCCGGAGGGTGCTAGCAAACAAAAGGAAAATTGTCTGAAAAAAGCAGCTGTGTGGTTGGTTGCCACTAAATGTGTGAAGAACACAGATGTTTGTTTTTATAAGCTGCAGAACAAAAACACTGAGCCTTTAAGGAGACAAAAGTGGATACAGCAGTGTTTTGAGTCTGTATCCTTCTGTATCCTTCATTTACATTGTGCACTGCCTAACAACTTTATGTCACCTTGGAATCAAAGCTCTCTTCAGCCGCCACTGCATGTCCCTCCTCCACCAGGATGTCGACCACGCTTGTGTTTGTTGTATCTGTGCTAATGAGCAGCTGCACACGCATTACCCCATGGAGGATGGAGTACATCGACACCATGAGTGAAGAGCCTTTCACCAGTGCAATGAATCGATGACGGGCACGGCTGCTCCACTGGTTTCCAAAGATGATGGACTGGGCTGACGGACGCATTCCAGTAACTTGGAACTCCTGAGCCTGAGACCACAAGCAGAGTGTATATGTTAGTATTAGCTCACAGTTTGGACAGTTTCAGAGTTTTTGAACTTACATTGTTGCTATTTACACTATTTCTACCTGGAAGGGATGAGACAGGAGGTCAGGCGGGAGCTCCCTGAGGCTGCTGCACTCAACAACTGCTGTGTTGCCAAAGTCCAAGAAGAACACCTGCAGAAAAACAGTTTACACTTTGCTCTTCTAACTTGGCATTATCATACAGGAGCTGGAAAATACATTAAAAATCATACAGGAGAAAAAAAAAGATGGTTCAGAGAAAATTGAGAGAACTGCAGTGAGTGAGTCACTGTTACCTCCACAGTATTGCCACGCATGTGTAGGATTTTGGCTCGGTAGTACAGGCTCTGCTCATTGATCTCAGGATAAGGAGCCAGGCACAGAAGGTTGGGGTAGAGAGACACAGTTACAGGACACAGCGTACGGATGTTAATCTCTCCTGTCAAATGCCGCTGCTTCTTCAAACTGGCTTCATCCGCCTGGAAGCCCCAAAAATGACCCACATCCACCACCTGCAGCAGAGATCAGAGTTATCAGAGGAAATATTAATTGGCAATCAAAACCCCAGGAATGGTCTTAAGAGTTGTTTAAAGCCTTTCCCTTGTCACATAGTCTTATCAGAATAAGTTTGATGTAGAGGGCTGACCTCTGTGATGTTGACCAGGAACAAGCAGTTGGGGGGTATCTTGTCTGGGTCGATGGCGCCACTCACCAGTCCCACTGGGGAAACGGATTGGCTTTGGAAGTCTACAGTCACCCTGCACAGCAACGTCAGCAGCCTTCAGCGTTATGTATGCTTTCACTTACAATGCATGCATACTGTGTACAACAGGCATCATGTTCTAATATCATAATGATTTAACAGGGCTTTGTGTAAGTGTTCACAACAGCAAGTATCCTAAATTAAGAATTAATGCAAACAAACATTAAATTACTACATAGCAACAACTTTTGAGACAAAACTGTAAGTGTTCATAAAGAATCTTATACCGAAGAATCATAATGGAAAATCTAGTCAAGGTTTGCAACCCCTGTCCACATTTTTGTCACATTTATGTAGGTAGAAATATTATTGTTGAAGGGAAAGCAAACAGCTTTTTTCTACGTTGTCGCCCCACCTCTTGCATTCAAGGACTGAGCTCTCTGTGTAAAACCTCCCCTGTCTGAATTGAAATGATCTCCATTTTATGACATGCATGACACAAGCATGTCACATTATATTAAGGCTCAGTGGAGGGGCACTGAGCAATGCAACCAAGTGGTTCCATTTACTGAAAAGACGGTCTGAGCCGTACAGCCGCACCTTTGTTCTTTTCTGAAATTCTTTGCTTGTCACGCAAACGTAAGATCACGATTTGATTCATGCATCATCTGATTTAACTCACTCAGATAGGAAATAAAAAAAGATCCTTAACACAATACATGAACAGAGGTGTACCGTGCATATTTCATGTGAGTTATTAGTCTGTTCCCAGCAAGAGTTTCTATTTGTTCAATGGGGTAGACAGACAGATCCATGGACAAATTTTTCTGGGCCAGAAGGAGAGCGAGGGACACCTCAGGCAGCACCCCTGAGCTCTGTGAAGTCCTGTAGAATTCCACATATGCTCTGAAAACACAAACACACACACACAGAGTCAGATTGTACAGTCTTGATAAAAGAATAATGAGAGAAGATGATGAAGGTGTCAGATTTGGTCTTCAGTACCTTGAGCTGTCAAAGGAAACAGCTTTGACCTGCCCACACAAGCGGAACAAAGACTGCAGTTGCTTGTAGTACAGGAAACTGTATGGAGGGAGGTTCCTCAGCTGGGCAAAACATACAGCTTGATTTTATTTAATTATACATCCTATATTATTATGCCACAACAAGTATCAGCTCTGCATAATGCTCTTGGTAACGTACACAGTAGCATGTGCACCTGTATGTTTACGATTACTATACATTCGCTAGTGCAGGTACCATATTAACGTGCAAAACATTAAGCTGACGTGCAGCTGACTCAAAGTGCCATCATCTACATTATAGTCAGACTTTTTTTTTTTGGGGTGATCTTCTTTGTGGTATAAATACAAAAGTTCTGCCTCACTTGAAGATGTTTCACAACAGAGATTCCTCACAGTGTTTGTTTTTAACACTGCAAATCATACCATCACTGTTGTTCTGGGGTTCAAGCCACTCAACTCTCTGGAGGCCAGGGCTTCATCTATATCCCCCTGAACAAAGTATTTGGGGTAGTGGGCACCAGCAATGACCATCTAAGAGAAGTAGAGGCGCAACCAAATAATTAACTTGGCTGATGACAGGATCTGACATGGACACTTTATATTCACAGGGACTTGGGAAATCATTGTGTACATACCACCAGTCTGGTCATTTGCAGCACTCACACTAACCTGAAGAAGGAACTTCTGTGTGTGCATGCTGGTGTAGTTGGAGAGTGGATCGTTATCTGGCACATGCATGTTGAACTGGTGAAGACGTTTCTTTAGGTCTTCATACAGCTCTGCAACCTGGACAGCAAGTTACAGATGCAGGTACATTTCTAAATATTGGCTCATTGAGAGTGGAAAGTTTTTTTTTTTACAACTTGTTTGAACTTCAACAACAACAATGCCTTAATGACAATATACTGGTTGCGTATATTTTGTAAACTCCTTCCAATTAAACTATGCAACATTCAGGATAGATTCCGGTTTTAGTATACCTGGTACTGATATATATCCCGGCCTTATACAAATGACATGATTCCAGTCTGACTGTGCCAATGCAGCTTCAGCAAAACACCAAAACACAAACAATTAATTCAGGCATATGACTAAAAACTGCAGTATCAATGCCTAAAATTTATTTACAGATGAGGAACAGTGACAAGTAAGATCCTGCAAAGGGGCCTCATGAATTCATGTGACCCATCTCTCTGCATCATGCCGGTGCTCGGAGTCTCTGTACCTCCTTGATCCTCTTGATCTGAATGAAGTTCTCTTTTCCCCAGTCCTGTTGATCCTGAGAGGAAAAATACAAAGGACAGGGTGCTCGAATGTTCATGATGGCCAAAGCAAACGTTTTAAATCTCAACATAAAGCAAAGACACAATTATCACAAATTAAACATCAGTTAAATAAACCATCTAAATAGTTGCATTCACCATATCTACTCTCCTTGGAAACCACTAAATGATCTATGGAATAGCAAGAATATGAATTTGAAAAATCCCAGATAATGTGACTGTATGAATATTTAAATTTTTTAATGCCTAATTAGTAACAGTACTATTCAGAAAATCCAAGTTGACAGCAATGACATCCATCAATGTGGCTAGGCTAAGTGTCCAAATCTGGGGCTGCAGCCCTCGAAGGCTTCAACTGAAGCCCCAATGCATCACAGCAACATGACTTCCCATTTCAATGGTTTGACACAGCCGTCACTTCACTGAACACACAGCACCACTACTGCATGTAGTTATATCCATTACAAATTAATTTCATACAATCACAAACACCAATTATTTTCTTCTATGCTGATGAATATCAGCATGTTATTATGTATGCGTTTACAGTGAGTTCATGTTCAGTTTTTTTTGTTTACCTTGTGTCTAAGCTGTCCTTTCTCTTTAGCGGACTGCCATGCCTAACAGTAAAAGACATTAGGGAAAGGAATTAAAAACATCAGCCATTGAGCAAATACTTAAATCCCATAAATGACACAACATGCAATTGAGTTGGCATCAAACACATTACTTTGAAGGCGTTGACAATAGCTATAGAATCACTCAGGGTTCCATGGGCGAAGGTCAACTTGCTCCTGGTATCACAGATGTTCATTGCACAGAGGAGAAATATTTAATACATGATGTGGGCTTCAAACCTGCATATATAACACAATCTATTAATGAGACTATAAAAGTGAGTAAATTGACTCTGTGAGATAACAGTGGGGTCGGGTGAGGTGAGGTGAAGAAAAAGAATGCTCCAACAACCATGTACCTTTTCGTTGGACAAAATAATAATCTATACTGACAGCCGGAGAGTCTGAATCAGGGCAGCCGCTGGACGTGACTCACCTGTGACCAGCAAACTGCTGCATTGATGGTATGGCGAAAAAGCTCTTCAGAGACTGCGAGGCAGCTGAGGAGAGGAGCGTTTGTTATTGTAATGTTTGGAAAGCAGTTCACAAACATTCTACATGCACACATAATCCCAAGAATATAAAGCTATAGAAAAGTGAATATGCAGCAATTGCGTTATGCAAGGCTGACCTATGATGAGGCACTCATCCAGACAGCCAAAGACGTGGCCAAGGACAATCATCTTCCCGTTGTACAGGTCCACAGGTAAGTAGGCCAACACTCGGCCCAGGAACGTCAGCTCGCCATCCTCATTTTGAACACTACCATCATTATTGACAGAGAGAGCGCCCATCTACGACAAAGATGCAGCTAGTGTCTACAGTTTCTTCTAAAGTTAACATATTTTCTGATTTCAGACGGGCAACAATTAGTCAATTAATCAATTAGTGGTTATTGGCGTTGATGGTAATCTAATAATTGTTTTGTCAGATTTTTTTAACAAAATATATAACACATTTGCTGGTTTAAGCATCTCAAAGGTGATTTACTGTACATTAAACGATGTTAGACTGGATTTTGGGCTGTTCACACAAACCTCTTTGAGCTGGAGTACGGTCCTCACTATGTCACTGAGGTTGGGGGGTGAAAGAGCTTTAGAGAGGACAGAACGAGGATCTCCCATGTCCAACAGTTTCACCTTCAGCATGATGGTAGCCAGGGGGGCGACCTGAGAGGAGGGGAAACAGCACAAAGGCATTGTGAAAGTCAGGCGGATGCTCATCATGCTTATGCATTAAAAACACATACCTGCATCTCAGGAATCATGTGGTCCGGCATTTCCTTCTTCCAGAATGCTTTGGGAACCAGACGGTAACAGTAGCCCTTAGACACTCGACCTGCCCTACCTGGTAAGGAGGGATACAAATCGTTAGAAGAAGTGAACAGATGCCTACACGTTAAAGCTTTGTGCTGTAATTGTTGTACCTCTGCGTTGGTTGCAGTTGGTCTTGGATGCCCATGTCAGTTGCAGAGATTGATAATTGGTATCTTGGTCACATACCAAGTGCCGGGCCAGGCAGAAATCAATAACTGTATAACAGCAAAAAAAGGCCAAGCCACAATTAAGACTTTAAAAACTTCTGTACTCTATCTTACATTGAAGTTTAAATTCTTCCGATTTCATGCTGGTTGATTTGGTGACACCTGTGATTACCATGGTAACGCCTTCAACCCTTCACTCTACTTCACCTTGTCTACACTAAAAGTTAACAAGGTTTACGGTGAATGAATAGAAACTTTGTATTTTTCATAAATTATTGATATCAATGAGATATATAATTTGACTTTTTGGTATTAAAAAATTAGTTTTTTTAATGAAAATCCAAAGGATTAAACTGAAGTATTTGATGAGACCAAGGTGAGGAGAGAAATCCCACCGTATTTCACGTCTGGAACAGTCACAGAACTCTCTGCAATGTTGGTTGAAAGGATCACCTGTGAGGATCAGGACATTAGTACAGCTGATACTGACAACATATATGAGATAAAATAATAGTAACTATTTTTACCTTCCTGTATCCAGGAACAGGGCGCAAAAAAACACCATGTTGCTCCTCCAGAGCCAGTGTTGAATGGAGAGGATTAACCTGCAATCTGAGAGGTTAATAGATTAGCAATTAAATATATAAATAAATATATATATATATATTATTAACACCACAATCAGCAAACGGCGAGTCTGTTTATAACTCCAACTGTTTTAATACTATCAATATTTGGTGCCAGTGGATCAATAACCTACTCATAGAGGATGTATGAGATGTATTACCTTAAAGACATTTTGTCACACCCATGTTTAGTACTCCTGTTTTAAATATGTTGAAAACAAGCTGCCGATATGGAGGAAGGTAAAATGAAAGCTCACCTTTTGTGGACCAGCTTGGCCAAGGCTTCCTGCATGTAGCTTATCTCGTGAAGTCCAGGAAGGAAAACTAGAACACTGCCTCTCTCCGACAAAGTCCTGCCACCATTTTTCTCTGCTTTGCTGTTCACTCATAAACACACATTTCAACACATAATCCAGGAAACAGGGTGCACTGCCAGGGTGTGTGCTAAAACACTAAGGTTTACCTGGAATGTTTGCCCTCCATCTCGTCAAAGCTCTGGATGAGACTGATGGCAAGATTGTATGTCTCAGGTGAGATTTGAGGGTCAGATGAAGAGGGTAACTCAACCTGTTGAGGAGAACTGTAAACACCACGGCATCACAACGATGAGAAAAGAAGCATGAGCAAGAATGTCCTTACTCTATATGGAAACAGGTTCTGGAGGTCATCTAGATAAGACTCCTCAATGGTGAACGGTGTCCCTTCCACTTCAAACACGTAGGCTGGGTTCATCTTTCCACAAACATAGGTGCCAAAGTACTCTGCAAACTCTCTGCAGTTAATAGTGGCCGACATGAGGATGATCTGACAAAACAGAAATGCGCTTAGTAAGAGGTCAACTAATGCCAAAAAGGGACAAAGGCTGAGTCTTTACTTTGATGTAGCAGTTACCTTGACGTAACGAGAGTTGGAATGAAGAAATTTTCTCAAAACCAGCAGGAGAAAGTCCATCTCCTCAGTACGCTCATGAACCTTGAATAAAGGCAGAGCAATTATATATGAGGCACATGTGATTCAGGTGTGCCCTTGTGGCTGCATGAATAGGGATGAATCCAGACAAAATAGAAAAAAAATAAAGACAACTAAATAAATGGACATGAGCTTTTAGTTTAATTTGTAGAAAGCCATGAATGTGAGTTATGTTAGCATTTAGGATCTCATTAAATTTAAGAAAATGAACATTGTATGACAATGGTGATGCAAGTTAATACTTTAGACAGGACTGTTGAAAATCAGCAGTTGGAAGAATAAAAGACAGCTGCTGGATCGCTCCCAGCAAAGGAGTTGTGGATATAAATGAAATGTTCATGTGCAAGTGCTTCATCTTCACTGCTACAACTCTATCATAAGGTAAACACAGGTGTACATGTATATTAAAAATTAAATTAAATGTCACCACCTCATCCAAGAAAATATGGGAGTACTCAGTCAGGCACTTGGCAGAAACCATTTTTTGAAGCAGAACTCCTGTAGTCATGAAGATTAGTCGGGTGTGCTCGGTAGCCACCCTCTCCAGTCCAACCTGAAACACAGATACACAGAGCTGCATTTATAAATCTGGACACACATTCTTGTATTCTAGTATTTTACATTAATAAAACAAGTATATATTTTGCGCTGTTAATGAGGTGGTTTCATTAATCAGTGAAATTGCAAAATGAAGAGTTTCATTCAGCTTGGCTAATAAAACCTCAGGAGCTATCTACTTGACAAAAAGGAAAGATGTTGGACATCAACTTAAAACACGAACCTACATATAACAGTGGTGAAATATCACAATGCCTTCATCCACATACATCATCCTTATATCATAATCATATGTATACATGTATTTTCCTATAGCTAATTACACATCTGTGGTTACTAATTAGTATAAGGAGCAAATTAAAGCAAAAGAGAAAGAGTGAAAGAAATCTCTCTTCAAAATGTTTCATCTAAAAGTGATCTGGTCTCTTTCCATCCCCTTTCTGTAATGATGTTATTCCACTCCCTCTCCCTAGATAAAAAGGATAAGCTACTTAATACACTGTTGCTTTAGACATTATTCATGCCATCGTCTTAAAACTTACATCTGCCAACATGACCATTTCTGGTCAGTCTTTCAGAAAATACCAGTGACCTTAGATTAAATTCATGGCTAAACTGCGTCTGACCTCAGGGAAATACTTTTTGGTTCGTTGACTCAACACTAAGCACAAAGAACTTTCCATTCTCAGAGTGCGTGAGCTGCACAGACCAGGAGAAAAAGAAAAGAAAGGGAACAACTAAAGCACTCCATCCTTGCAACAGAAGGAGACGGTCGTTTCAAACAAAAATGAAAAGGCACATCAGAGGAGTGTGTTTAGGATATGCTGCATAACATGTCTCCTGTTAATCGGACCGTTCAGTGATGTCATCCTTAACTCTTTAAATTCTCCACAGGCAAATAAGATAACAGTAACTCCTGGTACATTACCTCTGCACGACTTCTATCTCATGTATATCACAGTTTCACAATTTTATAAAAATTAAGAATGCGATGTGCAGGCCCAAGTGTGTATATGCATTTCACAGTACATGTAAATCACGTTTAATCTAAATGTTGCACCAACCTGATATCCCACCAGACTACCCAGGCTGCACTTCCTCTGTGTGGCAACCCATCGAGCAATACTAGTGGCACCAATTTTGCGTGGTTGGGTGACCACGATGTTGCATGCGGCATTTTTCTGATTGTAGTGGTCCAGAATATACTGTGGCAGCTGGGTGGTCTTGCCACTGCCTGTGGCTCCTCGAATGATCACGACAGAGTTGTTTTCTATGAGGGAAACCAGCTGGAAGCAGGCATGCACGCACACACACACACACACATAACAGTTAAAAGAGAGACAGTTAACAAAAGTGAGAGCCTATTTTGCTATTTTTGACAATATCATTGGAATAAAACAATCCAATAATAACAATAAATTGTTAAGGTAATACACATTTTAGAACAGATGGATTAGCTAAAATAATATATAAACAGCAAGTCCAGACTTCATAATCTGCATTAGGATGCAGACATTAAGCTCTTAAAATATTCACATATTGCTCCATTAGTGAAAAGAGCATTTTAAAACAGCAAATTCAAAGATATCGTCCAGAAGCATCAAATAACTTTGTATCTATCTTGAGCAAACAGTAAAAGCTTAAGTGCAATAATGTCCTGAGGACATAACGACAAAAAACTCATGTGGATCAGAGGGCACTTTCAGACCAACACAATTGTGTGGTTGAGTAGTATATATACTATATGGACTCCATATGTGTGCAGTATATGGAGTATATTTTACCTCCTCTCTGTGTTTTGCTATGGGCAAGCTGGGATGCTCGTAGCTTGCAAGTGGAGGAGGAGTGGTAGCTGAGGATTCATGACCAAATAAAACAGAAAAACAGTTTACACAGTTTATGACAAATCAATGTTAAATTGAACTATGTATGATCATAAGATGAATTATAGTAAATAAACAACAGAAATATTGAATACTTACTTCCTGCTGGTTCTCTTTTGTTCGATTGCTCTCCATCAGATTTCACATTTTTCAAGCCGCCTTCATCAGGAGCCTCTAACGGGCTGAACAGAAACAAAATTCATGCAAATTCAAGCAATTTGAGCCTTTAACCAAGGAATTGCAGAGACATCAACAGTCACTTGAAGTGACTACAGTATTCTGATATGGACAAAAAATATTTTAAAACATGTTGAGATTTTAAAACTTCAGTTTATATGGAACAGCGAGCTTCTCTCTCCCAATTGATATATTCTGTGATGGACAATTTTTACTCTTCAAATCAATGAACTGTGGTAATTGCACTCAGTGTCACACTCACTGTCTTAAGGTTTTACATCTGATAGCTTCATCAGTAAGAATGGCTGTCAACAGTAACGTGGATTTGTCAATGCACACAAATCATTTGCGTAATGTCTGTTATGCACTTCTTCTTCAAAAGCAGCAGCAACTACAAAACACTTGTTTCTTAAAGAGAGATCGTTAAAGGCGGTTTTAAAATTTCCTATTCGTTTCAATATTGATTCACTTAGGGATTTTTCTTGGATATTAGGGATGATTAAATATCTTGTCCTTGCTCTTTCTTAGCCTTGGGGAGGATGTTATCACAACGGCAGACACAAACACTGACAACACTACAAAGACATCAGATACAACATGCACACGCTCACCCTCTCTTTCTCTCCTATGCATTTTGTGCAAGCTACAAAGCAGCTGACCTTACAACTAAGCTGCACATTGCACAGAAGAGAGGAGTCTGAAAGGAGAGGAGAGGTGACAGCTCTAGTCAGTTAGCAGTGTGTGACTAACTCTGCTTTACTACCTCTTAGGTCTGCATGACAGGAGCAGTGGGAGGGATGACAAGGACAAGACAATAACTACAATACAAAGAGAAAAAGAGCAAGCCTGGACAGTGGAGGACTGCAGCCAGCTCACAAGAGATTTGCAGCTTTAATGATATTTGACAACAAAGGATGCAGTCAACGGACTTTCACTTGTAAGTACAGATCTTTCCTTCTATTTTAGCCATATTTTAGTTTGATAATTCTTTTCTCATTAGTTTTTATAACTCTCAACCAGGAGTCAAATTAGCTCATTTGGGCAACATTACTAAGCGTGTTGCCACAGTGGTTAGTTTGATGGGCGCTGACCCGTGACCCTTCAGGCTGTGTAATCATATGTGAAAGCTATGTTGAATCCATTAGCTTTGAAAAATTTCACACACCTTGGAAATCATGCTTTATGTTGTGATCATCTTTCACCTTCAACCTTCAAATTTCTATTTGTCAAAGCTAAGATCATATTTTACTTGTATAATTCGAATTGTGGGGATTTAAGCTGAAATGGAATTCCATTGTCAGTAACAACAATTTGCAAGATCTCGGGCTGGATACATTCATCATTTCTTTCATATAGTCACAAGAAGGAATTTCTTGATACCAACTGACTTCGTGCTCATGATATGATGAAGCTTGTTTGCAACAGTGGTGTTACTGGAACATTTGGTTATGTAGTATAACCATCACATCACATCACCCGAGGTCATTGGTTTGACAGTAGATAATCAAGCAAGAGAGAGCTGTAAAGAGGTCATGGTCTCACTATCAGGGTTCACAATTGTTGTTTCTTTAGTTCTTCAGGACTATCTGCTGTTATTGCCATGCCACTGTTCAGCTGGACGAAATGGTCTCATGAAATACGAGCCCATACTCAGGATGATGCAGCATCTCTGAGAACCTCAGGAGAAATACCCAGCCACGTGTTGATCAGAGAGCTACTATGGCACGTGAAGGAACGTGAGCGCCTGGCGAGGGATCTTGAGCGGGAGCAGAGGCTTGCCCACAATTGCCTTGGTCTTCACTCATATCAGAGGTACCCAAGGTTGCGGACCCTCATCCCCACATCAGAACTACACCAGCTGGAGCTCCTGTGTGCCCAGATCACACCAATCCATGCAGCCACCGTGCTCTCCAGGTGTTTTTGTACTAACCAGGCTCTGTCCTCACATTAGTATGTTGTCAACAGTGGCTAGCTGCTTCTGCATCAACACACAGTCTGACAGCAGGCAAAGCAGAGGACCCAAAGGGAAAAGGGAAGGCGAGCTGCCAAGAAAGTCATTATGTGTTAATATCACTGAGGAAGGCTATGTAGGGTGTGAACAAGTGTAGGTGACGGATGCCCTGTAAGGTTTAGTGAGGCCAGACCGCCTCCATGTCAGCCAGAGTAAATTTATATGGCTGCTGAGTAGACTTGTGACTAATTATAAAATAACTGAAAAAAGTTGTGTAGAAACATGGCGACTGCAGATGCTCACGTAAAACTTCGGGTTCTGTGACTGAATACATTGTGACCTGCACACATTCACGTGATCACATTACACGAAAAATAAACCAAAACAATAGTGGTACAATGGTATAGATGCAATTTGGAAGCTGATTCTGCGCAGGAATAAGAGGGGGAATGAAACTGCAGTTTAATTGCAAGGAATTAGTTTACAGCAAAACAACATAGTATCAGTAAATCTGGAGTCAGATAGAAAAAGTTTTTTGCAAACCTTTCACTGTCAAAGAAACAACAAAACTTTCCCAAAGTCTTAATTGCAGCTGTTTGCTATTCTACGAAATATCACCTTAAATATCCCTAAATCTGATTAATGGGAACAACTGATTCATGGCCTCTTAACTAAACAACGAACTGCATGACAATCATAAAAACAACAAATAAATGAGGGAAAATCTTTTGAAAGAATGTTGTAATATTTGTACTAAAATATGTCTCATTGACATTGTGTTGATGCAAACCAATGCATCTTAGCAGATGTTTAATTGATTTGGTCACATCCTTCCACAGGTTTCGTGAGGTGCTTGCCACTAACAACATAATGCCCTGGGAGCTGGTGTCTGTCTTCAAGCGGGTGCTGAGGGACTTCTTGAACCAAAAGAAATATGATGAGGATAACAACCTCTCAGTACAGCCAATACAGCTCCAACCAATGGAGTCTTGGACAAGCCGCTACAGAATGAAGCAGCGCTTTGTCACACCTGCTGTCCCCAGCTGTGGTGAAAATCTAAGGGAAGAGATCCCAACAATCTCTGGATATGTGGACTGGGCCATGCGGCACTCCAGCTCATTCACAGCAAAGAGAGACTGGGACCTTTCATATTACTATGAAGTCCCTCACAGTTCCACAGGGACATATAACCCTTCATCGTGAGGGGACAAACTGTGGTCTTATGATGATTAAAACAAGAAATGATCTGATCTCGTTCACAGCGAGAAGCTGTAACATTATGTTAAGATTTAAAGATTTTAATTTGTTTGTTACTAAAAAACGTAGATATGGCATTAGTCTAGGTTGACAATATATAGAACTTAGACCATACCCAATAGACAGCGGTTATGATCAAACCGCTGATAGTTTATATATTTATGCCCCACTTCTGATCAAGGGGTGCCTATGAAAGTTGTCATTTTCTGCTACTGTTATTTAAGAAACATCTTTTATTATAGATTATGGATTTGAGGCCATGTTTAAAATAATTACAATTGCCACAACAAAAATCTGACATGTGAGTTTTATCACACACAATATTGATATTTGAGTGCAAATGAGTAAAGTAAAGTACACATATTTTTAAGTTTTAATTAAAGTTAAAATCATAGAATTATATGAATGGTTCCATACACTAAAGTAGAGGGGGATTGGATATCATGTTGGTTTGACACATACCTCCGCCAGTGACCGTGATGTAAAATATTCAGACTAAGAAAATAAAACAAGCTAGTCCCTGGCGGCTAGAGATAAATACAGTAAACGTAAATGTTATCTACCATTAGGTTATGTTAGCTAAGACCCTGGATCCACACATCCACTCATTTTCGCATGCATTTTCAGATTAACCATTCATGTCATCCTACTGTAAGTCAATAAAGTTATTTTTTGTGTAGAAATAAAGAAAGTGACCTTGAATAACGTCTCATGTGATTAACTAAATTAACAGCACGCAGGTGGCGGGAATTCAGGATGCTAGCTAACATGAAGTTAACCACCTGTTAGCTTACCCTACCCGATCTCTTTCGACGGCGACTCATCCAACTTTCCTTCAACCACTTCTTCTGTAAGTTTTATGTTGGCAAACGTGGGCGCGCAGGTGAACCACTCTGAAATTTGTTCTGCGGTGAATGCTTTCTTCATGTTGCAGCCTTTTAAAACATGGTCAGTCTCTATCGTGTCTCTCTGTGGTCGTTCAGGGCAGTTGATGTTAGTTAACATTGGTCAGCACGAGGGAAGTGCGGTGAGCAAGTTCAGTTCTCCCTGGTGGCTGATCTAGGAACTACAGGTAAAGTCAAATCTATTAATCGCATCAGAGCAAAATATGCTAATTTAATGGGTATGCCTAATCTAGAAACAGAAATTGATATTACACTGGGTCCTGCTTTCCTATTTGCTCTAAGAAGTAGTCAAAGATCTGAGAATTATTCAGACCTTTGTCATAACTCTTGTAACTGGATTATTTAATGTTGCACAACTACTAGGTCAAAGACATCCCTAAATCTGAAGAGGAATTAAAGCTACCAAGATGTAGTAAAACATTTTATTAAAGTACTGTAAAAAGAAGATAGAACTGATATACATTTTTTAATGGGCAAACTGAAACAAACATGACAAGAACACAACAGATCGAACAGGTCAACAATCACAGTATTTGGGCAGGAGCACCTAAAAATGAATTAACTAGTGAAATACCAGTTTTCACATTAAGATACTACATATTTATCAATTTCACCATGAAGACTGAAATACATATGTGACTATGTCTGCTACTCCAAAACAATTCAACAAGACCAGAGCTAACGTGCCCTTTCAGGTGTATTGGAAAGCTGATTGCTGCAAATGTAGAGGATTCCGCCAGGCAACACTTTGACATGGCCACTTCATTTTGCAAAATTAAAAGGAATATAAAATGCACAATCCCTGAATGTGAGAATAAAAAAAATCAAATATAGTAAATTGCTAACTAATAAAATGAATTAGTAAAAGCAGACAGTTATGTATGAAAAAATAGAAAAATTACGTTAAAAAGGGTTTGACGAGAAAATATTCACCTCCATTAAAACAATTCACAGCATCTCCAACGGTGAATACGTGTTAGCTTGCATTAGGTTCATCTCAGATCGAAGTTTTTCATTTTCCTTTGAAACAAAAGAAATGTACACATTTGATTAGTATGATTTATTTACATTATTCACCACTATAAATATCCTTGGCAGAAATGATATTTACCTCCTGAAGTCTGGTGTTGTCCTTTTTTAACTTCACCAGATATTCAATCCTCTGTTTGTGGTTCTTATGTCCGACAAGTTTTCCATTCTCCTCCGACAGCTTAACATTCTGCTTACGTAGAACCTCATTCTCCTATAAAAGGGAACATATCCGTACAGTCTCTTGTCACTGCTCTAAGTTAAACTAACGCAGTAAAAATAAATATTCTATTGTATTCTTTTTTATTTTGACATCTAAAACTCTTCAGGTTGTCTCACTTGGCACCACTTCATCATCATCCAGCCATCTGCCAACCTGAACTTAGAACCCATTGACCTTCCACTATTGACCACCAAATTTAACAGAATTCATCTTAAATGGCAGAAGGCTTGTTTTAAATAAAATATCAGAGGAAATTATGTCACTTGAAATGTCACTTTTGTTTAAGTAAAATACATTAATCAACTTTGGCTCTGACCTTGTTCAGCATGTCGTCCTCCTGTACCCTCTGGCTGATCTCTCTCAGTTCCAGACAGCGATTCCTCAGCTCACTGGTCAACTCCTGAACACAGGTCTGAGATTGGGCCAACATTGATTCCTGTGCCTGCATTCTAATACAGAGAAGAACAAAACAAACCTCAAGCACATATGAAGAATAACATACATGAACTACCTTAACCCCAACAATCCTTCCAAGTGCTTACTTTTTTTGAGTATCGGAGAGCCTTTCCATCATTCGGCTCTGTTAATGAATGACAACAAATTAACAAAAAAAATATTCACTATTAAAAAGAAAAATTCAAACCAAAGGAGAAATCAAACCTTCTCTGCTCTCTCCTCTTGCAGCTCTTTGATTACAGACTGCTGAATGCCTTCAATCAGCTCCTCACTGAAAAATTAAAGAAAAAAAACAGCATTATTAAATCTACGTACGTATACCAATACCAATTGGTCTTTTCAGGCAGTAAATAGCCGTATGAAATGATGAATGAACTCAACCTTTTTGTATTTCCATTCTGGGTCAGCTGGCTATTTTTGGTATAAAATTGGTCAAGCAAAGTCTGAATCTCCATTCGGACCACCTCTTTCTCAGTCAGCTGCGTCTGAGAACATTTGAAAACACAAAGTCATTAGGGATTGAGCGCAAAGTCCAATTTGATCTACAATGTAATTAATGAGAATAAAAAATTAAAATGCTGTAAAACTTCTCGACATAACAGACAATAATATGTTTGGGAAAGGCTGTTAATTTTAAACTAAACAACAAAAGACTGGACTAGAGGAGTCTGCTGTAGTCATGCTAAATGAATATTGCAGTCTTTGCAGTGATTTTGAACTAAGAATTAATTAACTTGGGCAAAACACCACATACCTTTAACCGTTGGATCTCCTCGTTCTTGCCAGCTCTCTCAGCGTTTAGCTCTGCTAAGAGAATCTCCATAGACAACATGGAGGAACGTGGATTCTCCAGTTCTTTCTCCTGGCTCTCTAGCACCTGGGTCAGGTCCCTGCTGAAGCTTCCTGGGGTGCGCGGGGTCTTGAAAAGCAGAAAAAAATGTAACATGAGGAACATTTACAACAAATTAATAAAAGGCATGCTTACAATTTGTAAACGTTTTGAAAGAATAAATAAAGCACATTCTTACCCGAAGGAATGATTTAGGTGTGTCTGTTGACTCCATGTCTTTGGAACTACCATTTCTTATCGTTTTCTGTACAGCTTCATGCTGTTGCTGCACACGGTCCAAAGGGAGAATTTGGTTAAGTCATTTAATTAGATGTAATGTTTCAGATATCAGGTCATACATATCAGACGGTATTGAGGGGTTTAATTAACTGATCATTTGGAGTCCTTTTTGATGAGATGTTAGAAGAAATTACCTTCAGCTGTTGATTCTGTATCATGATCTCCTTCTGGGCTGTTTGCTCTTGAGATGCTTGGAGGAGGCTGTTCTGCTCAACTAAAACCTTTGTGAGTCTTTCAACCTCCTCAGTGGCATAAGTCAACTCCTCCTGCAACACCTCAACCTGACAGATATTACGTGTTTTAGCTTCATTCTCTTTTTCCATCTCCAAAACCTCAAAGATACACTTGATGGTCATGACTACAATGAATGCAAATACATGCACAAACTGAATGTCAAGCAAATAACATTTACTTATGAAGGGTGGTGTAAAATATAATTAATCGTACCTCTATCTTGTTGGATGCCAGACTCCTTTCTAAAGATTCTTTCAGGTCACAGATTTCTGTTTGCATTTTTGTGTTTTTCTCCACGATATCCTCCCGTTCAAGGCAGGCAGCAATGTATTTGGCCTGGAAGAGTAATGATTTCTTAATAAACATGACTGATTCATGAAATTGAGAATATCCATGGCATCAGAGGGTAGAGTAAAGGAACAGGTAAGTAAATCAGCAAAGTTATGAAAGATGACCAGTGAACTAGAAGAAAGAGTCAAGTACTGTGATTTCTTTGATATCTTCAGACAGATGAGTAATAGTCTGGTCCTTCTGGCTCAGCTCACTGCGGTGGTCTCTGGTTTGGTTAATCAGATCCAGAACAACATCCTGTTAAACACAAGAGGTATTTACAAGGGTAGCATACACACTGCAAACAGAATAGAAATCGGACTACATTAACTCGGCTTACTTTCTCCTGTTCAATCTCCTGCTCCAACCGGTTCTTTGTTTCATTGGCAGCCGTTAGATTTTGCTCAACATTCACAAGTTTCGATACCTTCAAACAAAGGGAAAAGTTCAGACATTGGCTTTAACTTTGAGGTTATGACTTGCAACTGTGCATACTGTTCACAGGACTGACCTGTTGTTGATTTTGTAAGGTCAGGTCTGATACTTTTTTTCTAAGCTGTGTGTTCTCCTCTTCATTTTCAGTAAGTTCTCTGAAAGCATACAAGGTCAATCATGTTGATATAGTTACCATTGTAAATAAAGAAATGTTAATAATAAATGTTCATAAGCAAATATATACAAAAAGATGGCCTGCGTAAACTCACTTTGATGTACTTTCTTTGTTTTCTCTTAACTGGGAGGTGAGGGTGCTTGTGTGCTTTTGTTCAGTTTCCAGAGAATTACTTAATTCCTTCAACAAAGAAAAAAAACATGAGATAGGACATGACAGCATACATTTTAAGGTAAAGCAGTTTATGAGGTCACTAACCATGATCTGGGCCTTCATTTCATCAATCTCCTGCTGCCTGTCCTGCAGCTGCTGTCCCACCCGATCAGCCTCAAACCTGGCCTCGGCCTGCAGCTGGTCAAAAGAATCCTGCAGGGTCTGATGCTGCTCTAGAAGCTGATCCCATTCCAGTCTGGAACGACAACATTTTTTTGAGCACATAGATACATATCAAATCATCAACAGTCCCAATGCAGCAAAATAGACCTATGCTTACTGGACTTTGTCAAGCTGGAGCTGAGTGCTGATCAGACTGTTGGAGAGTTCGCTCATCTCTCTCTGCTGCTCACTCTGATCTCTCAGCTCATCCTTCACAGTGGCCAACTCCTTATCCGACGACTGCAGCACCAGGCGTAGATCCTGCACTTCACTTCTCAGTACTGAAATTGAGAGCAAAGATCTTGATACTTTGGTGCCAACGGGTGGCTTAATTCATAAGAGAACTGCTATCTCAAAACAAAGCTTGCAAAAGTCCATAAAATCCACTGAGACATTGTAGAAACAGCACCTTCTGCAGCTTGTTGTTCAGACTGCAGGCTCTGTTGCAGGTTGCTGACAGTTTCTTGCAGGTGGAGTTGATCTCTGTTCCTGTTAGCTTGCTCAGTAGAACGTTGCTGGATCATGAAAAGGGCGACATGTTACTCTTATCTTCAAATTCACACATTAGAACAAAATCATTTTCTCAATCATAATAAATTTGGATGAAGATAAAACTCTAAATGGTCCCAGGAGCCTAAAACGATGAATAAATATCCCACCTTATCTTTGCAGTCAGACTCTTCTGACATCAGAGTGATCTGCTCCTCAAGTTTTGCAATTTGCTGCAACAGCCTGTTGTTCTTTAGCTCCTCCTCCCCGAACAGTGTCTGGACGCGACTAGCTTGTTCCTGAGAAGAAAATATGAAATACTGTGGGGTAAAGTATATCCGTACAAGTGTACATTTGAGAGGTTAAATCACATTGCCATACCTGCACTTGACGCAGTTCTTCAGTCAAGGCCATCTCAGTCATGTCTGAAGGGGGCGGCTCTGACCAAATGTCATCCAAATTATTTTGGGTGCCATTCAAGTGGTCTGGGCTGGAAAGAGGCATGAGACGGGACCGCAAGTTGTACGTTTTGGTGGGTGTAGTGAGAATCTGATGTGAAAGACATTTGAAGGAAGAATAACTTTTCACTTTATATAAGAGAATGGACTGTGACAGAAGAAAAAAAACAAGCAAAAAGTAGAACACTTCCCTCTTCAGAATAAAACATGTTACAACTGGAAGAAACAATAACTTTTATGCATTACGGGTTAATATTTATTATTATAGAGTATTATCACTTGTTTCTGAACACACATTTGAACATCCCCTCACCTTTAGAGTCTCAACATGAATTCTGTTCAACTCTGAGACTTCCTTTTTTTTGTAAGCATTTGTCGCCTCCAAAATGTTTTCCAAATGCTTGTTGGACTTGTCAAGGTATCTTTTCTCAGACTCCAACTGAGACATCTGTCTCCTAGAACACAATACAAGATCGAAAAAAAAATACATTACACTGCAGTGCATTGTAATCTTTCACAAGATCATAAAACGGATCCATTTAACGAAACACAATGAAAGAAAATACGATACTCTGGTGGTCTGAGTACAAAACAGATGCTGCCATACGACCAGTGTGAAACAAACATGAGATTATAACGCTATTAAATATATGAATGATTGAGATTTTGTTTGAAATTAACCGGCCTGGTACGTACGTAAGAGAAGTCTGTTAGTTTTAAAGACTACTATCAGATCAATTGGGCTTTGTTTTATTGTGCAGACAGAAGTCATTTGTGCCGGGTCTACATCCATAATATCCAGCACATTGTGTTCACAAAGGTTATCTTGAAGGTGTTCCTTTTAAGATTAGTTCTCTCAATCAAATCCCATCCTTACTTGGTGACATCCTTGTATTCCTCGAAGGCATGAAGAGCAGCTGAGAGGTCTGATTGTTTCTGAAGCAGCTGACCTTTCAGCTTCTCAATTGTCGTGGCAGAGACCGAATCTGTGGCTACCGGTGTAGAAGCAGCTGCTGGACCTGGGCAGCATCATGCAAATCTTTACAGGCACTGTATGTTATATAGTCAAATTTTTCTGATGATAATGTTAACCATCTTACACTCAGTGAGCATTTCAGTCTCTGTGGCCCTCTGGAAGGCCTCTTCCATCTGATCAGCAACTTGGGCTGCAGCTTCCGCAGCTTTCACCACTGATTCAAGGGAGCGAAGCTGATGGTTCTCCTCTCTGAGACTGTAGTTCTCCGCAGCATATCGAGTCATCTTTGGGTGATGCTCAACCTTAAAAGGAAGGAAGTGTGTACAAAATAATTGGATGTGAATATATACATGTTTACATCCTAGACAAAGAGAGAACTGTGGAGTTTTATGAATATTGTCTCAAGAAATTAAACTGATACAGAATATCTGGGGAAACCTTTCTTTCAGAGGAAAGTGATTGAATTTTCTTACAGAAATGTTCGACTGATGTTTTGGCATCAGAAGTATAGGTACTCCCAGCTAACATGTGTTGACACATTAAGCAATATACAGTATTTGTTCATCAGTAGTTGGGTTCGCCATTATTTTGTACCTGATCTTTTAAAATCTTAATCTCTTCTTTCAGCTGGTCAATATAATCCTGAGACTCCTTGTCTGACAGTAAGCCATGTCCTG
Organism: Macroramphosus scolopax; assembly: GCA_901007825.1. Classification (NCBI taxonomy): domain Eukaryota; kingdom Metazoa; phylum Chordata; class Actinopteri; order Syngnathiformes; family Centriscidae; genus Macroramphosus; species Macroramphosus scolopax. The sequence continues at coordinate 133,935 of CAAKHC010019093.1, forward strand.
CCTTCAATTTTTTCTCAAGGCGAGAGATGTGGTCCTCTCTAAACTTCACAATCATACGACTGGAGTGGATGAACTTGTCCTTCTGGGTCCAGGCTGCCTCGAGCTGAGACACTTTCTCAAGCAGCACCTGAATACAGAGTCAGACATCACTGTAAGATTCCCTGCACAAATATTATTTCTTAAAAACGTCCGAATATAAATCATTTAATAGAAATCCATTTATCATACCCTCTTTTCCTCTTCTTGACTTCTCCACAGACGAACAGCTGACATAAACTTTGCTTTATATGAGGGATCATATTGAATTTCTATAGATGGCTCTGGTGAGAAAAAACATTTTACATTTGTTAGAAAATACCAGAAAAGATTTTTTTTTTAAATCCAACATATCAGTTATGAACTCACTCATCTGGAGTTCTGCTCCTCCTGTCGCTCCATCTCTCCCAAATTCCTGTGAAGTTAGTGCTTGTGCAAGCTGCTCCTTCAGCTTCTTCACCTCAGCCTGCAACTGTCTCACATTTCCCTGCGTGTCTTCATTGATAATGGCCTGTAAGAAACAGAGCATTTGCACATTTGTTTAAATGAGTTAAAGTACAAGAATGTTGTCAGGTCTAGTCTGTTTTATAACAATATAGATTTGTTTGATTATATGACCCTAATCAACACAGATACCTTATTTTTGATTAGCTTTGCTCTCTGTGCAAACTGCAAGGTGGACAACGTTTCTCCAAAACATTTAGAGCCAGGGTGTACATTGGCTATGATGTAAGTCTTTGCATTTCCTCCAAGAGAGTCCTGAAATCACAAAATAATAGTTAACGTGTGCATTTCTCTAAGCTAACCAAGCTGAAACAATGTGTAATGCAGCCATATGAAAAAGTTTGACAATTTCAAAGACTACATTGGAATTGTTAATGCAGTAAAACATCTGTAAATGTGTAAGTTGCCTCTAGAGTCACTGACCCGTAGCAAGAAAGTGAGTTTAGAATCTCTGTAGCAGATGTGGCGGTTCTTCCCATTGGACACGTCCACCAGTGCCATGATCACCTGACCAAGGCACATGAGGGACCGATTGATACTGCTGGCCTCCTGAAATAGAAGCAAGGCAGACAGCAGCTGTCAGTAAAGACCAAAATCACAAACATAGTATACCTTTTATGAGCCTTTTACGCATGAATCTTTACCTTAAGTCTAGAGCCTTCTGTGTGTGTGTCTTTCTGCCTCTCAGAGCCTGCCAAATCCACCAGATTCAGCTGAGACATTCGAATGTTCACCACCTCATTGATGGACTCTTTTGACTCCAAAGTCATGGTGAACACTGCGTGGGATCTCGAAGACTCCCGGTTCATGGAGGTGGAGGCCACCCGTCGATTGCGCCACCCCATTGACAGCACCTACATTATTACAAAAAGTCCCAAGGTGTATTTGTCTAATGGCATACGTACTTAATGAACAGTTTAAAAAGGTATCTAAGCGATGTGGAAATAGTTAATGATAACAAAATATTTTAAAGTCAAATGTCAATGAAGTTGGATTCAATATGCATTGGAATTGTGTGGCTCATCGCAACAGGCAAGAAATTCCTACCTGGTAGGCTTCAGGAGCCGAGTTGACAAACTTCTCCACAGCTCCCTCAACAAACACTCCCTTCTTGATGTTCTCCCTGAGAAAAAGGCTGGCTGAGGCCGTGTCCAGGAGGTCATAGATTTGTTCATTGTAAATCTCAATAAATGAACATTTACAAAGGAAACGCTTGGACTGAGAAGACTATTGGAAAAAAAGAATAAGAAAGTTTCATTACGAAAAACTAACAATTACTGGTTTACAAGATTTCCATATTAACAAAATGTCAAAGCTCACCCTTTCCACTTCTCTGTTGATGAGAAAAAACAGGTATTCAAAACTTCGTGGAATAACCCCCCGCAGTTCATCTGTAAAATTATCCACCTCAGATGGTCCTAGTGAAAGAGAGAATACAACAACACACAATTACAATGATTCAATCACCCCTCAAGAAAGAGTAGTAAACTTAAGCCACAAATCACATTCTCACCAAGCATGGTGAATGTTTTCCCTGAGCCTGTTTGTCCACTGCAGAAGCAAGAGAGGAGATGGTTAAGTTGAGGCAGTTTCAGAGTTTAAGAGTTTACTGAATAGGTAATACAAATTAAGCAAATTGCAGATTTTATCTCAGAAAACATTTTTATTTCATACTCTTTTTTTAAAAATATGAATACCACTTACTATGCAAAAATAGTACCGTTGTATCCATTCATACAAGACTCAACAATATTCTTGGCCACACTGGAGAATACAGAGTCCTATTGGAGAATGATAACACATCTGTCAGTCATACAGGCTACATCCCCAAATGACAATTTATGTTAGCCTCTTAGACTAATTTTCTCATTGCCAGTGGTACAGTGTGGGCAATACATTGAGAGAGTTCCCCTAACCTGTGAGGTGTCCATGTCAGCGACATGATCATAGGTGAAGGTTCGTGGCTCTGGTTTTGAGAGCAGACGGATGGTATTTGGGGAGGTGACTGTGAGACACAGACTCTGATCTCCATCTGTGGTCAGCCCGGTGCCCTGGGTCAGAGGTCGCACTCGTACAAAAACTTTGATGGAATCGCTGTCACCACTTTAGGACCAGAAAAGAGCATTAGAAAAGAATTAAAATAATGTTAAGCTGGTTTAACATTACCAGGAAAACAAAGATCTCTAAAGCAGTTCATTAAGTAGATGACATAAATAGTATTATTCTAAAACACAGAGACTTATAATGGTGGAACTCAAAATCCCATATAAACTTAGAAAGAAAGTAGTAACAACATGCAGATACAGTATATCAAGGATAACATTAGGGCATTATAAGTTGTGACCAGGACCATAATACATAGCATACGGTCCTGGAACAGAAGCAATGTGTGTAGAAAGTTTAAGACTGACGTGCTGCATGAACTAGTATGACCTGTAAAGTTAGCAATGCAGCTATTAGCGTTAAGATAACCAAGTGTTGTCAGTATTTGTGTAAATAAAACAAGCAAAACGTCCAAGTGGCACATTAACGTTACCTCGCAGCAAGTTGAGTTGAATCACCAGATCCTGTCAATAGAATCATAAGATTGTCAATGTTTATCAAGATGCTATTCAGGCTCAGGTATAACGCAAATGCTATATCACGTTTACTTTTAAAATTACACTCAAATCTTTGATTAGCTAACTAAAGTACGTTCTCCCTATTATAACGCTAAATGACGTTCCTATACTCATAACGTTAATATTAATATAATTTAGATCACAGAAGTTATTGAGGTGACTTAGAACCCTTAAGAGAGATCGTTAAGGCATGTTAGCCGTTTAAATATTAACACTTACTTTAGACTGACGACTCTATCATAACGCCAGCAAAGTGCCAAGTTGGCAGTTGCTTAGTAATTATTCGGAATACTGACGTTACCTTTTCCAGTGTGATTCATTGTTGACCAAGAAATATTTGCCGTTAGATTGTAAAGTTAAATTTCTTCATAGCATATCGATAACAATTCGCGGACTCGAAGAACGACTCTGTTTACATCCTGCAAAAATTGGCGGGCAGGATTTGTTCTTCCTCTTCACATGATTTTGGAGTTTGTGGACGCTAACAGGCGTACGACTGCCCCCATAGGACAGAAATCTAACTGACACAATCGCGCCTCATGTTGTCATACCTATAACCCTGTTTCATGGAGGAACTGTATAATTGAGATCAGCTGAGGGTTCTCACTTTATTCGGAGAAAGACAATATTACAATGACAATCTGTAATAAAAAGATATTTCTCTACATTCCAGGAAAACATGGTTGACTTACCTTATAATGCAGTAGGATGTCTTTCTATAATTTACAAGTACTAATTTAACCTGCAGTTTCCGAGCTTCAGTATACAAATCCTCACAGAATCTCTGTTTTTTAAGATGTGTTTATTCTGACACTGAAATAGTGCCTTCTACTGGTGTCCTTTTCTCATAATCCCTTCCATTCGCTTTCAACACCCATCTTAATTCACCATCTCAAAGTTCCACTCTTTCAATGGATGTTTGTACATCTATTGTTCCTTTCTTTAGGACTGCCTTTACTATGGAATCTGCTATTTTCTTTGACTCCAGCATACCCAATGAACCAAACTTCACAGCCAGTCCTCCCAATACTGAACAAAACACAAGCTCTGATTGATTAATTCAGGTCAAGATTTTGGTTTACCTCCTTTTAATCCATCAACGCAGCAACTGAATCTTAATAGATAAGAACTTTACTTGGCCTTCTGTCCTCTGTTCACTAAAAACCCAAAATAATTGCTAATGACTCTGTTACGAAAAAAAGTGTCTAATAGTGAGACAATGGACAATCTGAGATTGAAGATGTCACTCTATTGTCGTTCTCTTGGAAAAATGTAGGATCAATGTCCAGCTCCTGCGGCAGTAAATGTTACAGATAACCAGCCAAAACATTTCTTGATTTACCCTGCATTTACGTAGTGCATCAGAATTTTGACTGTTGCATATAATCTTTCAATAGATACATGAACTGTCAGAAGTTAACAGACAAAAATAATTTAAATTAGTTTACATGCATTATAATATATTTATAAGATTACAGGATAATCCATTTCAGATTGTGACCAAATTGAATTGCCAAATTTTTTGGTGTTTCATTATCAAGCAGTTACCAAGACAATTTGTTAATATGATTGGCAAGACAGTGACTGCTTGTCCTGACTGCGTCAATGCTATCATGGTTTACAGCAATCATCAAAATACTCATTAAATCACACTAAAAGACATAAAGTATCCTTCATAATACATATAAAATCATGAAACTCATGTTGAATAAATTACAAAAGCGCAATAATCTTTGATGCCACAAAACTCAAATGGAGAGAAGTTACTATGCTTTACATCCGACTTCGCTTTTCGTTTTGGTCGGATTCATGGAA
>CAAKHC010019093.1:139881-180253 GCA_901007825.1 Macroramphosus scolopax
CCCACCGCCATAAAGAATTAAAGCTGCCAAAGCTCTAAATATGCTTCTGCCAAATTCATGGGAGTAAAATGTTAAGCAGACATGCCTAATCCAAGTTTCGCCTTGAAGGCATTTCATTACGAATGCCATGGAAGAGTTTCCAGAGCTGATGAGCAGTCCCCACCTCTTTATCCTGTTTTTGATCATAAAACCATTCAACGTCTGCCAAATTACTTACTCCTGAACTCACCACACCATTGCCAGTACTGTGGTCATGGTTAACATTTCTGAGGAAAAAAACACCTTTATCCCATTGACCCTTCAAAGGAGTGTTTCTTATATAGAGTGGAAGTGAATTATGCTGTTGAAAGTTACCAAACATGCTTCACCAACACAAGTGCTTTGGCTCGATTCTGGTGTTAACTTTGTGTTTTCATTTATCTCTGCACAGAGCTTTTTCTAACATGAGCAAGTCCCACAACCAACTCAATCTTATCTACCGAGTGCAGCTTTTCACATGACGCCTCCCTCGAGGCTGTACTCAGATCATTCCAGCTTCATATATACTTCTGTTTACACAGGATGAGCTCTGTTGATGTGAATGATGAGAATCATGGGGTCTGCCCAGGAGGAAAGTACAGCGGCTTAGGTGACGATATTTTTGCCCTGGATCAGCCAACTGGGAGGCCGTCCATATTGCGTCAGACCGAGAATCTGCCAAGCAAGGCTGTGCCAAAGGGAATGAAGGTACAGAATAAGTTTCTCACGGTTGTTAGATGCTATATTACCCCTCTTATTTAAATTGTTTTATTACACAGCAGAAAAAGACCCCAGTATATACCATGCTGTCAACAAGCTGAGTTGTATCTACAGCAATTAAGGCTTTTGTACCTTGAGGTGGTAGAAAGGAGATTGACATCTGCATGAAGTTTACTATTTCAAGTATATGAAATTTGACCTGCCTCTCTCTGATGATGATCATACAAAAAAACCTTGAAACCCTGCGTGGACTGATTAAAAAATGTTCTAATACAATTGTTTGCTAATATTTGTATTTGTGGTTTAATTGCATTCTGATATATCAAATGGCTTAAAAATATAAAAAAAAATGTAAGTATGCTGACCAAATAGGTTGTGTGTAGGTTTGTTTTCAGACACCAAGAAGGGACCCCACGACTAAAAGAATTATATCTCCCACAAAGTCTGTCAAGATGACTAGTCTGGACGAATGTACGAAAGCAATGATGTCCTTAAATTTGGACAAGGCAAAGTAAGTAATGTTACTTATATTGCAAAATACCTCTAATGACCTATCAATTAATCTGACCAAGCCTTTTTATTTGTTTTTTAGTATTTTGCCACAAGACACTCCTGAGAAGTCTGGACCCATACAAGGTTGGTCATCCAGCGTCACAAGGTTATCTCATTGACTTGGTTTTTATGACAGCAGAAACATTTCTTACATTCTTTTTTTTATTTTTACCCACAGAAGTGTCATCATATCCTGATGACAACATGCCAATACAAAGCAAAGGAGGTTATCAATTAGATTTTGACAACCTTGACAATATTGATCCATTTCAGGGCTCAGTTAAGATGGTGCTCTCCCCAGCAAGGCCTGCTGTTGAAACCCCCTCCACAGATCAAAACGAGTTTCAACTTGACAAACCAGACAATATGTTGGAGGAGCCCACCAAAATAGAATCAGCACTAGATGAGACTCTTCCCTTCACCCCCTCTGTGGAAAACTCACTGGTTGACGTCTCCACTGACGTCAGCTCAACTGATAGCAGTGTGGTCACAGTGGTGAGGGCCCCAGCAGTCTTTGAACAGGATTCACTGACAGCCACACCTGATGGGCAGCAATGTGCAAACATGTCCACAAGTGTTAATCAAAACAAAGCTTCCACCAGTTTTGAAGAAGAAGCTCCACTGCCATCTAAGGGTTCTTATAATTTTGATTTTGACGACATCGATGCTATTAATCCTTTCCAAGCTGGTGGCTCTAAAATCCCAAATTCCCCTGTAATTGGAAGAAAGGTACCAGACAATAACCCACCTGCAGAGGAGAAATGTATAGAGGAAACTCTCTCAGCAGATATTGACATACCTGAGGTGGTCCAAGAGGCGGTTGTTCATGCTGATGTGAAACCCATAGCTTCAATGGCCCCAATTTCCTCTTCTGCTACTGCAGATGATGAATCAACACCCCAGCTAACTGCTGCCCCAAACAAGGAAGCCCCAATCGTACTTGAGTTCAATTTTGATGATGGCAGTGAGGTCAAACCGAAACCACCTCTCAAAAAATTTGCTAAAAGACCACCTGGTCTAAAATCCAAAGAGAGAAAGTCTGTGTCTGACGTCAAACCAGCAAAAGACATGCCAGAGATGCCTGGTGACAGTGATGTTGCTGTGGTTACGGCTCCCAAAGGGACATACTCGTTTGACCTTGAAAAGTTTGATGACCTGAACTTCAATCCCTTTGGCACAAAGTCAACCATGAACAACTCTCCTCAGAGCAGCAGGAAGTCAAGCGCTGTGCTCACTGAAACCGACACTCTAGACCAAACAGATCAGCCTGTGGAGGAAGTCGCTGCATCACCAGCAAGGTATGTTAACATTTCTTTTGAATGTATTTATTTGCAATGCACACTTCACTCACCAAAGCAAACAACGTATTGACAACTCAAACATATCTTCTTTTCCCCACTACAGTGCTGATGCGAGTGCACCCGTTGCTGAGCCCAACCCCGGACCTGTGAGAGAAGTAGTCCACTTTATTTAATTCACAATATATCTTCTTCATTTGAGTTTTTTTTACTTATACATTTTCTGTTTTGTTGATTGAAAGAATGCTGAAGACAAGGCTGCCTCTGACATGGACTTACAACCCGAAATGGAACAACCTAAGAAGAATCTTCCTGAACAACCTGAACTGTGTCAACCTGAGACCGACCCGTCACAATTCAATGAGGAGTTTGTTCCTGGAACTATGTGTAAGTGAATGTTGGCACTAGGTGTCTTACTTTGTATAAATGATTTTTCTTTTTGGGGAAAAGATTTGGCCTGTGTAGTTGTAATTAGTACAAGCATGTTAAAAAGGAAAGCTCATTTTTTATGATCCGTCTCCAGTCATGGCCAATGACTTCGCTGGACAAATGGACTACCTGGAACAGTTTGGGTCCTGCAGTGTGAGTGCTCACTTCATTGGCCTCACACACTTCTCTGATAGTCAAAGCATGACCCAAGGTTTAAAAATTGTATTACATTTCTTTTCTTTTTTACCAGTTCAAGGAGTCTGCACTACGGAAACAATCCTTGTACCTAAAATTTGACCCCCTCCTAAGAGAGAGCCCTAAGAAGTCAGCAGGACCGGCTGTTCAGACCCACGTCGCTCGTCCAGCTGCCTTAGCTTCCCGGTATGACCTACTACTGCTTTCAATAACTATAATTGCTGCCATCCATGCATGTTAAGTTGATTTGTACATTCTGTACAACAAAACTGAGATCTGACTGAAATATAACCACATTGACCTTCACATGAGTGTTTTTCTTTCCAACTCAGGTTTGAAACTCCACAGATGGCAGAAAAAAAGGCAACAAATGGGCCTGAAAAGGATCAATTCAAACTGCTTGATGTTTCAGCTCCAGTAAGTCACTCTTGAACTGTCACCAGTGACTGAATCTGAATTTCAACGTTTGCCTCATTGGAAATTACAGTAAATGTGTTTTTGTTATATTTCCTGATGTCATGTATTTACATTTTTACATTTAGACTCAAATACTCGAGAGCCTCGTCCCTCCTTTCTCCCAGCCAGCGAACACAGAGGACACGATCATTGAAATGCTGAAGTACAGTCAGAAAGACATGGATGCAGCCATCGCCAGGGTCCAGGAGGAGGTATGTCCTGCTCAATGTGTCAAAGCAGTCATGGTTCAAGACTTGAATAACGTGTCTGGTTGATAATATAGACTAACGTTGTCTAAGTACAGCAAGCACGGTGTTGCTGACTGAAGACCAACCAAGGAACAAATGGTTATTAGAAGAAGGAATCAATATTGACTGAATCTTGTTTCAACAAAATCATCAGCAAAACCAATAAATTTGTTAAAGTATCAATTTTCCACTGCCAGATTAAAGATGCACTGATAGGATAGTTTCAAATCTATGATTATTTAATTCCTATTGTTGCTACATGATTAAATATTAAATATCACGTTGTGAAAAGCACAATCAGACGAACGCTAAAGCAAAGTTAGGACAGACTGTTACTGTTTACCAGTAACTGTTCTTGCATGTCTCTGATTAGTAAAAGTGTGTATTTTCTCAAACAGGCAAAGGAGAAGGAGGAACATTGGTGTGCAAAGTATAACAAACTTCTTAACGATGGTCAGGAGATGAGGTGAGCTATGATGTCATTTTGTTCAGGTTTATATAATCGTTGATTTATATGTAATCTGTTTCTGGGCATTGACATTGTGTTTTCTCCCTCATAGGAAAATAATTGCAGAATTTGAGCTCATGATTGCTAAAATGATGTGTAAGTAGATATAATGTACATGATGCCCTCCTTTAGGATTGTTGCTTTGATGGTGTGACAAAATGAGTCTTCACATTTTCTGGCATTGTTCAGGTGATCAAGAGACTGAGAGACATGTGTCTGAGACGAAGCTCAAAGAGGCTCTGCTGGAGAAGGAGCAGGTGTCCAGTGACCTGAACGCCATGGAGAGGTCTTTCTCCGACCTGTTCAAAAGACTGGAGAAGTACAAGGATGTTGTTGAGGGCTACAAAAAGGTTTGTTGATGGAAGCATGAATACTGGCACCACACAAATACTCAACGTGTCTTTTATATGATTCCAAGACGTCTGCAGAGGTTTGAGTGCTGAATTATGTTTTGTGTTGCCCCAGAATGAAGAGACTCTGAAAGCTTGCGCCCAGGACTATCTGGCAAGAATCAAAAAGGAGGAGCAGCGCTACCAGACACTTAAAGCCCACGCAGAGGAGAAAATTGGCCTGTAAGGGACACCACACTCCTACTGACGCTGTGAATCTTTGAATAACTTGCATTGACTGACTTATTATTGCTCATCCTCAGTGCAAATGGAGAAATTGCTGAGGTACGGTCAAAGAACAAGTCTGAAGTATCAACCCTGCAAGTCCAGCTGCGCCGGGAGCAGCTGAAGGTGCAGTCACTGGAGAAGAGTCTGGACCAGAAAGTGAGTAGAACTTTGTATAATGTGTTTTAGCAGAGGAGGAGGAAGATATAAATATTACATTTACATTTCCCTATTTTTTTTTCTTTTTCTCTTTATAGGAGAAAGAGGCTGAAGAACTCACCAAACTCTGTGACGAGCTAATAAGCAATGTCGGGAAGGGTTAATCAGTTGTAAATACTGTACGTCTTAAAAGATTTTTCTTTTTAATTGTTGGTCTCCAGATAGTGTTTCTGTGTAGTGTGTCGCGTTTGTCCTTATCAATGTTATTGCAGTACTGTAAAAAAGTAATAAAGATAATTAACAATCGTTGATTTTCTTTTCTTCGTCTGTCGTTACTTGGTGTGTGAACCACTAGAGGGCAGTGTTTACATGGTGTTGTGAATCTTACCTGTGGATGTAAAGCATTATCCGCGGATATGTAACGACCGGGGCCATTTGAAGCACAAAGCGGTTTCAAACTTGAATTCTGTGTGAAACTTTAAACACAGAAAGCTTTTCAATATTCTCACCCCTCACCTGTCTGGAGCCAGAGCTCATCCCCCCCATCCTGCGATCCTTACAACAAAACAAGAGCTTGCTTGATACAATGTGCCCCTTCTTTCCTGAGCAATCACAGGGTCTTGTCACATCACTCTCAGAGCAGGACAATGCACTTCCTAAATGGTGAAAGGAAATCCTACCTAGATTGGAGTTGAATGAGTTGGTAGTGCGGACTGGGGATGGGGAAGCAGGGGGGGGGACGGAGTCACTTAATGGGAAAAGATGCTAGTCTTTCAGTGTAGTCTTGCAGGGGCCATCACTCATATAAAAAGGGCTGTGAAGCTGGTTTTGTGTATGTACAGTATCTATTCAGGCATTCATCACACTGACTCCTGTCTCTGCTGGCTGCCCTCTGAATCAACCTTGGACGCTTCAGCCGGCTCAAAGGAAGAAAGCTGACCTGTCTACACAGAGCGCCCAAACAGCGCCCGGTAACTCACTGCAAACCAAAATATCCTGAACTATTAAATCATCTGTGTCCTGTGCAAAAGCAGTAAATATTAATCTGCATGAAGCATTCCTTTCAGGTCATTTAATTAAACTACCACACCATTCAACCTCAGATTTAGTTTGAGCCTTGAACAGAGTACATCCAAACAGATTGTGAAATTGAACCCATGGCATACATAAATACCTAAAAAATGACATGAACTAAATGTGATTAAACTGTGACAAAGTACTCCAAAATGTCCTATACACAACAACAAAAGTATACTTTAATAACATTACATAGATATGTAGAAACGCCTTACTCTGAAAAATAAACTTTTGATACATTTTTTTAAACAAAATAAATTAAATATGACTCAGATTATAAACGGCTACAGCTTTATAAACTGTTGTTGGAGAAGGTGGTCTGAAAGACCTGCTGGTTGGAGAACATCTATTGTATCTCAGCATGCTGCTGAAAATGGTGGGAACATACTGAAAACAATTATTTGGGTAATATTGAAACTCCATTCGTCCCATGCAGTCTTCGGCAAGGCTTGCATGCCTTTAAAGGTGTGATATATGACACCACTTTATATCCTGACTAACTAAAGTGAGGGATGAAGAAGGGTGATATAAACGATAGTGGTCAGCATTCCAAACATGCGTCTTTAACAAAAGGACTACCTGAGAAGGAGCATAAAACCAGCCCTTTTGTAAATCCAGAGTACCATTTTCATCTTCTTCACCAGACAGAACATACAGAACCTCTGTACTCCAACAGCTGATTTCATGGAGGAACCTGACCTCTCATGAATGTCTGCAATTAAACTCACACGCTGCAGAACTCCTTGTCTTTTTGTATTAAGTGCACAACAAGGATTAATGGATTTTTAGTGGTGTGAGAATGAGAAGAGCAGCACCAAGTTTGGAGGTTCGGATGCAACAGTTGTTGCGGTTGTTCACACATGCGCAGTCTACCGACAATATCCAGCCGTGAGGAGAGTCTGACCGAGAGTAATGACAGGCGGACGTCAGTCTGGAGCTGCTGTTCAGTCCATAGCTCACCGTCCCTCTGAGGTACTGGAGCAGTTCTTATCATGTTTGGCACTCAGGCTAACACTGGAAATGAATGTGTTGATGCTGATGTACTTTCCCGTCCACGTGGGAGTGTGTGTGTGTGTGAATGTCAGTGTAGATTTTGGGATAAATTTTGGGTGGGATAGTCGGCCCTCCCTGGCTGAGGAGGAGCTGCTGCTGTGCCAGGTACTCCTCGTAGTTCATGCAGTCTTTCTCCGGGCTGGAGGAGCTGGACGACGGAGCCATGCAGCCCCTGTCCCGCTCTCGATACGGCAGCCGCTGGGAGCTCTGCAGCACCTGCGAGCCTGCGGCCGGGGAGCTGGGAGGAGGACAGTGCTTCCTACTCTGGCAGAACCAGAGCAGCGCTGTTCCAAAGATGAACACTATTCCAGCGGGGATGCCAATGATGACAGGCCAGGGGAGGGAGCTGGAGGCCTGCGAAAATATGGGCGTGACAGGAGAATGTGTGTCTGCAAAAGAAGAGGGCAGAGAAAGAGACAGTCAAAACAAGTTGTCAAATCTTTAATGTTATCAAGGTACGTATATTATATTCTTTCTATTTACAGTTAGTCAATTTTCTCCACAACTTCCATATTCATGCATATTAACTACAAAGCTAAATTGTTGACTGACTTTCCACTGATGGATGAATCGACAAGTCATTTTAGATCTTAAGTGCTTTGTTGCATCTGTCTCCTCTCATGTTTTGTCATCCGTCAACTGTTTGCTGTCAGATTTCCCCCAAATATCTAATAAATCTTATGTGTACTAATGTAGACTCTAACAAATGCACATTCAATGCAACCTGAGAGTGCAGATCTTCCTCCAAGCTGCTGATTGTTCCTCTGCAGTATGTTTTCTAACACTGATTCCCTGTAAAAGAGGCCTCACCTGGCAGCACAGTGAGGAAGGCGCTGCGGAAGCTGTAGCCCATGGTGTTGGCACCCAGGCAAATGTACATGCCAGCGTCCTCCTCTTTGGCGCGGGTAATGAGCAGCTTGTTGAGGTAGGAGCCGTCGGGTCTTGACCACACCTCCCCTGTGGGTAACACCACGAATCGGTGGTCTCCCACCTCGATGGTGGAGTTGTAGCGGCTCTCCTCGTTGGACTCCACGCGTTTGAGCCACTGAATAACCGGCTTAACGTCGCTTCTCACTTTGCACTGGAAAGACGTGGTGCCTCCGTAGTCCACCGTCGTGTTGACCGGATGGGTGCCCGTCAAAATAGGTTTGGAGTTTGTCCTCTCTGCGTGGACAGAGAAAATAATGTCAAGATACACAGAGAATCTTTTGACATGGCAGCCGGCTCTGTGGATAGACGAGGGCTTATTTGCCCAAACCGTTATTCGCCCCGGGCTTAGAACTCATAATTGACAGAGAGGGAGGAATACCACATGTAACACAATAAGTATGTGTGATTAGTTTCCTCTCCTTCTTCGCTCCCGGTTGTACAGCACACATTTCTCATGGGGAGGAGGGGGGGGCTTGGGGGGGAAAGCGGGTCTTGCAGACAGCTGGGCTATAATCAGCTCCAGATTGGGTGGAGGGTCTCTGGGTTGAGCAGCCTCTCTCCCCCAATGCAAACACCGGGGCACAAGGCCTCTCACTCAAGCCTGCTTCCTCAATATGCTTCTCATATGCATGATTACACAAGCACATTCACCAACGCAGCGCCGGCATGAATAAGACCCGCTGATCACAATCAAGTCTGGAGTAGGTCGATTTTTTAAGGTCTTCCATAGGGAAAATCAGACCCGCTATAAGAGTGATTACACACACATTGTGTTCATATGTACGACTTTCAGCTCCTGATAGGATGTCCAAAAGATCCCCACCCGTGTTTCCACTTCTGTTCATGCTTATTTCCAGGTGCTTGGTACAGCCTGGCCTTTCTGTGGGATACTCACGTATGACCTCGACTTTGTATGTTGCGTTGATTTCTCCCGCTCGATTGGAGACCCTGCAGGTGTATCTGCCGCTGTGCTCCGGCATCAAGTTCTTCAGAGTCAGAGTCCACTTCTTCTGACGGCCTTCGCCCACCTCCCGCGCCGTCAGCGGCTGGTCGTCCTTCAGCCACAAGATGTCCGGACGAGGGGTTCCACTGGCTGTGCATTTCAGCCGCACCGAGCTGCCTACTGGACGGGCTATCACCCTCTTCCTCATCTTAGCAGGCTGGGTGAAGCGGGGACGCACTACAGAGGGACGTTGAAGAGATCATTTAATTTGTCAGTGATCTTGTGTCTATATGTCAGAGAGGTGACAGTCGCTCTTTAATGGCGGTAGACTTACCGATTTTTTCCGCCAAGCCGTCGGTACCCAGCTCAGCTTCTCCCCCATCAGCACCAACGGGTCCAGTTTTACCAGAACGGGAGTCATCTGTTGGCACAGCAGGACAACGACAGGCATGAAACATCTTTCAGAAATGTGAAATACAAGTCGCAACATATGAATGGATGCAAAACGGATACAACGGCTGAAGTCAAGGTTAACTAACAATGGAGTTTCTTCTGAATCTTTATTGGATAAGAAACTGAATAAGCTTGCAAAAAAACAAAACTATAAACCCAATTTTTGGATTGCAGATATATTCTGTTATCTATTACGGTAAATAATCAAACTTCCACTCTCGACTTCTGTTTTGTTTCCCCACAACAGTATATTCGAGGTGTGTATTGTGACTTTATGTTACATTTATTTCATCCGAAGCATCACATAGAAGTAATTTATCACGAGCCACATGCAGGTCTCAGTTCAACGGTTATTCCAGGGCGAGATTATAACAGATTGTTTCAAGCCTGTCTTAGTTTCCATTACAATTCCATTCTCAACATTTGACAGTCACATAATAGCAAACAAGCCCAGCAAATTGTTCCTGGCTCTATCTCAGTAAATTTAGCATTTATAGACATGCTCCTCTGAGCGGGGGAGCATGCTTGGGTCATACTCTGTAGCATTTGGGAGTAATATGATCAGTTTTCATAAGCACGGTTCCAGGAGACAGCTGTGGAGTTTATATCACTGGCTGACATCATGCAGTGGAGTAAGACCAGGCTTAGAGAAAATATAATGAGTGAAACCCAATCGACAGTTTGGGATGCGTATCGACTTTTCGAGTTAAGCGTTGATGAATTAGCGGAGAGGATCGGGTTCCCTGACGATATCTGTGCAGAAACAGACATTTGGAAGATGATTATTGAAGAGGGGAGGCGGTTAGACTAAACTATTGATGTGTCACTTCACATTAATCTGAGTGATTCTAACAACCTCATTGAGCAATGGGCAGAAAGATAAAAAGCAGGTAGACTGTGTGCACGAGGTAAAAACTACCAGCGAGCCGTCTCCTCACTTCACATTCACTGCAGCCTCCTGTTGACTTTGTTTAGATGCAGTTTGGCACGCTTGTTCCCCTCTCAGGGTTTCATTGGTTCAGGTAAAGGGACCAGATGTGGCTTCTAACCCCCTGGTTCTGCCTCCCTCCCAGTCCCCCCCCCCCAAACCCTCAAAACTCTCGAGGGTTCTATGGGTACAAACCCTCCTTTGTTTGTCCCCTGCAGCACCGAGCTGAGCCATGATGTCATGGCTATTTGAAGGGGTTTAACTGGCCAACTATAATAACCCATTCCTTTAAAAGACAGCCTCCACTGGAAGAAATCTCTCTCTGTTGCTCACTTGGGCTCTCCGCATTCCTCCCGGTTCCTGAACCTCCCAATCCAAACAGAACATGGTCCCACACTGCCGGAGTTTCTTTTTGACTTTTTTCCCCGAGTCTATTTCCTCTCCACTTTTTTGGCAATTCTAGGAAACAAAGGCATCCTTTATGCATCTGTTCTGTTAATGCTATCCCTCGCCACTATTGTTTTTACACAATGTCGGCTGACTGTGCAGTCAGGGGGTGAGGTGGGACTCCTCATGTCTGCCATTGGATTGTTAGTTTTGGAAGCCTGAAAAATCTAAATGAATGATAAATACAGAGTGACTAAGTGGGTAAAAGCGCCAACTCATTACGGAATTGGTGATCAAATGAATAGTTGTCATGTATAAAAACCAAAGCAGAAGAAATTCCACCGCAAGAGTTATGATTCAATAATTCAAGTGAACATTCAGAGTAACATGATCAAATTGTTTAAAATGCAATCAGCCCTCCTCCTGCATGCATTGCTGGTTGTGCTGCAGTGTTTCGGGGTCTGACGCCATCCCCTCCCTCTTCATTCACAAATCCAGCCACAGGAAACAGGTTACTGGCCTCCTGTGCCAGTTGAATCGCAGGAAAAAGCCCAGATGATTCTGGGTCACAATGCACTCCAGATGTTGAAGGGGACATTGTAATGTCCAGGGAAAGTTATGTGTAGTGGCCTTGCATCACGTTTTGGAATCTCCAGACAGCTACCACATGTGGTCAGTCACATTCGGGGCAGTTTATCCAGCAGTTGTTTTGACGGCGTCTCCAGAGGAGAGTGAAGTGAAAAGATGTGCTGAGAGAGCCAAAGTGTGTAGACATAATGAGCCCTGAATTAATCTGTAATATATCATCTGTGCAGACGTGAACATTAGCGTCCAATCCCCGTAAATTGCAAATATGACAGTCTGGTGTTAATGTTAATATGCAGCCTGAGCAGCTGAGGATGGGGAGGCCTCTGCACGCATGGGTCTGTCCTGGTGGGGGAGCTGGGAGGTGATGAGGCCAGTTGTCAGGAGACCACCCCAAACAGGGCCCAAACAGCCAGCTGGAGGGATTGAGAAGGCGCCATGTTGCAGTGACCGACCAGATTCTTCAGATAGCTCTGGGAAGGGCAGGCTGTCCGCTGGCAGACGGAAAGAGGGATATCTCTCTAGCCACTGAGGACCAACCCCCCCCCCCCCCCCCCCCCCCTACATCACTGTGAAAACCACTCTCACTTCCATGTCTTCATTGTCTCATTACCTCCTGTTTGGTCTCCGGGCTGGCGCTCGGCTCTCCCCTCTACGGGTCCCAGACGATGTTTGCAAAGTTATGTTGGGCCTTTAATTTGAACAGCTGCCAGGACTTCATCCCCCAACTGCCTCTATAACTGACTGTTTGCTATTTGGACTTTTTTTTTTTTGTCTCTGTGATCCAGCAGGAATAATAAACTGACGTGGCGGACGGTGTGTGTGTAGAGCTACGCCGCATTTACAGTATTTCAAATAAATAATCTGCCGCTCAGCAGGTCACTTCAGTTAACTGCGTGCAAACTCCGTTAAAATGTCAAACAATTAGCTGATTCAACGTTAACGGAATGTGTTGCTCATGATAATTGGAGACTTTTTGGCTGCGTTGAAGCGGACTTTGACAATGAGGCCCCCTAATCTTTGCGTGAAAAAGGCACCCGTAATGCCCCCCCGATGGAACAATTACCCATGAAAACAAACTGCAGCAGCAGAACCAGAGGAGATGGAGACCGTATGAGTGTCGGCTCGTCAGGAGCTCAACGTAGGGGATTGAACAAACCAGATCAGGATTAAGAGTCAGGCCAGAAAGTCTCTGTTTAACTCCATAAAGGGCAAAAACACTCAGAGATATAAATCTAATGGAAAAATGCTTCCATGACAACAATTATTGAACTTCTTCAGGTATTTCTTCCTGACGTCACCCCAGTGTGGGAGAGGAGCGACGCAGGCAGTCAGTTTGAACTGATCTCCTGGCAAACGCCGCGAGCTTCATCACACCGGTCTGAAACGGTGCTCAATCAAGTCTTCTTGCAGAAGCCCCGACCAGACAAACGATCTGTCGGGCGGACGCACCGCAGGTTCTCTATCACTGAGATTAATCGGCTAATTGTGTGTGTGTGAGTCGGCCAGTTGGCTTTGATTTATCGAGATCATCGTTCTTCCTCTGCCAGCTCCGAACCAAATGTTTTAATCATAAGATGAATTCCACATGCTTGAAAACTAACTGGCTCTCCTGCAGACGCAAACTCAGATATCATTTTCATCTATTTCACATTTGTAGGGAAACTATTGCTGCTCCTTTTTTTACCTCTTCATGTTTCTCCGCTTACAAAGTCCTGTGAGGATATAAGTCTAATTTCTATCCTGCAGTTTTACATGAATTAACAAGCACACAACCAGGTGCACTGGTGAGTGAATCTGCATGTATCCTGAGGCTTCTTTTTTTACGAATCTGAATGATTGTGAAGTTGATCAAAGCAAAAGTTGAATTCTAATCTTGTAGCTCGTTCGCACCATTACGGCTCCAGTTGTAGAAGCTCTGGGTGGATGGTTGAGTTCAGCTCTCCTTCGGACGGAGGTCAAATGCTAAACAAATTAATCAAATGTTGATTGTCAGTCATGATTAGAGCCTACAGAATTATTCTGAGGTTTGTATCTGTAATTTTAAATAGCGTGTCTGTCTTTATCTACTTCCTTTATTCTCTACAGCGCGTCGTCTGTTGTCGTCTACTCTTGTGACCCTGAGAGGACGTAAACAGCTGCTTGCCGCCACATAAAACACTTTTACTCAATATGAATAAGATAACAGAAGTACTGATCATCTCTTCTCCTCTGCTTTGATTTAATGTTAAGATGTTCTCCATCGATCTCTGTTCACATCCACTCCGCTTGCATTTCGTTTTGTTTCAGTTCCTCACTTGAAAGAATCTAAATTTGCCTTCTGCTGTGTAAAGACTTTGAGCTGACGTCCTCCATCCCATCAAACACAAAGCACACCAGAGGTTGTGACAGCATCCAATCGACAGGACGTAACTGTAATGACATGGTAGTCTGCATCCGTTACATGATTGATTCTGAATTTGTTCCACTTGGACGTGTTTGTGAAGCAGTCTGTCTGCCCTTTATGGGCAGACAGACGGAACCACGCCTGACTTTGATACTATATAGCGCGACTGCTGAATGAACCTTGACGTTATAAATGGCTCCGTGTCGCCATCGCCAACCTTTCATTTTAGCACAATCAGCAGACACCCTGTCTTTGAACTCACTGGCAACTTCATATTGAGGGAGAACCTAAAATAAACTTTGATCGCGTCTCCTCCCAACGCTTTACTACAACAGGCATCTCTTTCTGAAGTGCTCTGTGTTTCCCACATCTGCCTGATTATGGTTCTTCTTCTGAAGCCTGGCTGTCACAAGATCAGGCTGTAACTCCTCCTGTGAGAGGGAACACATACTCTGGCCCTAATTAGGCATCTTAGAGTAATTAGACTAAACACAGCCTTCACGCTCCACTCCGCTCATTCATCATGCTCGGCTCCAGCATAGAGGAAATGTACTGGGTGCATATTCAAAAACACACGCGAGTAACAGCTCGGTCAGGCTTAATCCTCAAGGCCCCATTGAAGAAACTGTGTGAGGACAAGCCAGCGCTTTTACACCGACTGTGATTCTTCCAGCGGAGATACGGACCTCCTGCCTCCGCAGACTGTAGCCTAAGGAAAGGAAGAGCTAAAGATCCAATTGAGTCACAGAGGATGAAGTAGTATGAAACAATATCCCCTGCCGCTGTTGACTTTGGGCAGAGTGAGGTAGGGGCTGTAACACATACAACCGATGGGAGGATCCACGACTAACCCTCCATAAATCCAACTGTTTTAGACTTCGACCTTTGAGGGCGATGTTTTCTTTCAACGTTTGAACTGCCCTGAGGTTACTGAACGCGGGGATGTGTTACAAGTACGGCTTTAAAACATCGCAGACGAAGATGATGCAGTGCGACCGGACAAATCTAGGCTGACTCACCGCTGTGGTCTCCGGTTACAGTTGCCAGACAGGTGACTTCATGTTTTATACAGGCTGAAATACACTGAGCATTTTAACAAGAGTGACACATCTCAGATCCCTCGATGAGCTCATCTCTGCGGAGTAAACAGGTTATACACATCTGTCCTTACCGATGACGATGAGGGTGTAGTTGATGTTAACGCTACCGAAGCCGTTGGTGGCTTTACAGATGTAGGTGCCCGTGTCATCGGCCTCCACCTCCTTGATCTTCAGGCCCATGCGGAGGATGCGGAAACGGATCCAGCCACTGTGGATGTTGCGTCCGTCTTTGGTCCACATGATGAGGGGGGGAGGGTCTCCTTCCACCGGGCAAGGTAACTTGATGGCACTTCCCAGCCGCACTGTTTGTCTGTGAGTGACCTTCTCCGACACCCGAGGAGGTCCTGAAGAACATTTCAAAACATAGGAAAAGGTAAATGGTGCATTTATATAGCGCCTTTCGACGCTGAAGAATGATATAGATCAATGAGTCTAAATCTCCTTGACCCCTTAAAAAACGGAGATGGAGATCTCCATCTGCCCAGAACCGTATTCTTGTCTGATTACCTAGAAATGTTGAAACCAGATTGCAATAATTGGACAAGCCCTGTCGTCCGCTGCCCGTACAGAGAGGGTAAAGTGTTCTGGCTCGGGTTTTGCGTAGCGTGCAAGAGATCAAAGCGATGAACGAGGCGGGTCGCGGTGAGACGGACAGCAGCCTGTTCTCCCTGCTCTTAATTGGCTCAGGTCTGCTCCCTCAGATGTGGGGAAGTGGAGCGGGCCGAAACACCCTGTGATGGTGTTAGGGGGCCTGCACCAGGCATGAACTAACCCCCTGCACCAAAAACCAAACAAAACCCTGAAGTACTGAGCAGACTAGACACCGGACAGAAACAGGAGATCGGGGGAGTGAATGAGGGGGAGGAAATGCAACCGAAGCCTATAGCTGCCCCTCAAAAGAACACAGAGCAAAGTCTGTGCCTCCGAACAAATGGCCGGTCTGGTAGCAGTAAAAACAATGGGGAGGGTAAGTACACATGGCCTCTCCTAACACACACACACACACACAGTCACATTCCTTTGGTGCATTTCACACATATGGTAAACAAGAACTTAATTTAACCGATGGAGCGGCGAGGTGAAACAGGTAACTGCATCTGGTTGTTTTATTCATCACACTGCCAACAGATGTGTGTCAGCTGCAGGAACATCTGGGCTGCCGGGTCAGCGACCTCGGATGGTAAAAAAAAAAAGGATGGATGCACTCATGTTGCGCAAGTGACTCAAAAATACTCATGTCATTCCGCTCTCAACCACACGCACACACACACACACACACACACACACAGTCTCTGGCCTTTTCTGGTCAACTGCCGGCGAAGGAAATCAGAAGTGTCATTGTTTACGTCTGTGGAGAAAACGAGACCGCAGTCTTCTTGGCTGTCGTCAGCTGGCCGATATCTGCCTCCACTACTCAGTTCCCAGAGGCGCCCGCTGTTCGGTTTCTGTTCTAAACTCTTGGTTTTAGGACCACGAACAGGTCAGAGGTCACAGCTTTGAGTTACATATCGGCCGAGTTCATTTTGGAGATTGAACCTCGTAAATATGTTACTTTTCTTTCAAATCTTGAACAGATACGCTTCGGTTTTTCTCCTCATGGAACTAAAAACTCTTGCAAGGCACTGAATCATATGTTCCTGTTGATGAATGGAGACGGCTGACATACCAAAACAAGGTCTGATTCATGTAAAAGGTTTTGTTGATACAAAGTGTCAAAACAAATCGGCCCTTCATCAGTCAATGTGTCAAACAAAGGTTTCTGAGAGCTGAGAGGAGCTGAGTTATGGGGCATTTTCACTTCAGAGAGGCTGGAAGAATGGAAAACCTCACTGGGTGTTTTCAGTCTTCATGCTAAGCTAATGCTTGTAGCTTCAAAATCCAACCCTCAACGATAAAGTTGAACTTGTTGAACTTTCACTTCACATGAAAATACAGGATTTGAATCCCTGTAATCGGTTGTGATCCATATTTCTGTCCCTACATCGGTCAAACCAGATTAATTGTAGTCGTGAATGATTTGAACGTTACTCCTGAGCTTTATGAATGAGCCTAATAAACAACAAGGGTTTGGCTGGTGCTCCGAGTGTTTGGAATGTGCACCAAATTATTTCCTCCCTCATCTCCGCTTTTTTTTAAAAAAAAAAAATCCTTTTGAACTCCCTTTGAAAAACAAGGCATGAAGAGGTGCTGAAATCAAGGACATCGTCTGAAAAACTTCATAAGTATTTGCGCTGTGTGCATGACCACTATCCTTTCTTCAATAGGGACTCCCCTCCGCCTCCGCCCGCTCAAGGACAGGTTGGCTTTAACCTTGGAGTTGAAAGCGCTGCAGCCACATAGAGGCTCCGTGGAGAAATACCAGTCTGAGATGGCAAAATTATTGTTTTCTCTGCTCCATTGTAAGAGGAGGAATTCATTCAGGAGAAAAATATGTTGATGTTTCCTTTTCTGGTTGCTGAACTAAACATCGTGGTCCTCTCCAGAGGCCGTGATGAACGTGGATCTGCCAGCTTTACGACAAAGTCCCGAGTGTTTATACAAATTGTTGGAATTGTTCGCTGCTCCGTGAATGGAAAAACGATACATACGACCATATGGGCCTTCCCGAGTTGCAGCGCTGGTATGGCGCTCCTTATTATAGCCGCGCTCCATGTGTGAATGGAATCTTTCATAGTGGAGGAAGAGGAGGAGGAGGAGGAGGCCTGGCGACGCACAGAATTAGCTCTGTTTTTCTTTGCTCAATTGGGTGATGGATTATTTTAAGAGAAAGGGGCTTTTCAAGAAGATGCATTCTTCTGATTACGGCTAAGTTAAGAGGTTTTTATGAAGCCTTATGAGCAGATTCCAGACAGCTGATGTTTAGACATCTGTGGAGGGAAATGTGTTCGCCAATATCAGAATGCAAATGAAAAACTTAAATTAAAGACCCCAAAAGCTGCCAGATGTTAGCGGCGTACAGATGTGCTGGCACCTTATTTGTTTGCTCTTTTTACGAAACACCTGTGGATTTGTAACGATGTGCACATGCATCTTTCCTCAAACACACAAAGTCCTTTGGTCTTCCTAGTCATTGCAAATATGTCAATAAAGGGTCGGCTTGGCTGCTGACAGCCGCTCCAATAGCGAACACCTGGAGGTTAACCAACCGCGACGAGAACAACTTGATAATGCACGCTAACACTGTCTGCCCAATACAGGACATGGTTATTCAAACAAGTCAGCAAACGTCTTCTAATAAAAAGGATTTGGTCCTTAATCTGCAGCCAAGTGCAAGAATTCCTCGCGCATCAAAAGCTTTTTGCACGCTGCCAGACTGCAGTGATTCACTACAAAGATAAACACTGATCTGAGTGAGTGTGTCTTCCATACGCAGTATTTACATAAAGGATAACAGGCAGCGAGACAGATAGAGGCTGGAGGATGTTTCCTCCTCCTCCTCCTCCTCCTCCTCCTCAGCAGCACTGTGTTAGCTCAGCAGACCGTACACAAGCAGACAGACCTCTAATATAAGAGAGGAGAGAGTCTAATGGAGACGCTGCTTCCAGGCAAACATCCCACCATGCTTCTCCTAAGAGCTTCTATAATACAAATCAACAGAGTGGACGGGGAGAGAAGACGGTGGAGTTCAAGGAAAGCAACAAGAGAGGGGAGATAAAATGAAAAGAAAAACACATACATGAAAGCTAGAAACCGAATCCAAAGTCGGTGACTTCACTTGAGACTGGAGGGGTTGGGGGGGGGGGCGAAAGGTGAGGCAGACACTGCAACTCGGGGAGTGTGTGAAAGGCCAGAGCTTCTGTTAAGGGCCTGCTGCTGCGCCTGGCTATACATTTCACAAGCAGAGATAAAAATCAGCATAAAACGGTGAGAGAGAGAAAGTTCAGGAGGGGGGGTGCACCTTGGCAATTCAAGACATGGACGGTGACAGGGTGAAAGGGGACGGGAGATGTGGAGTGGCGGTGGAGGCTGTTCTGACAGCAGCGAGGCAGCCGAGGGTGAAGAATGCCGTCTTTTCTTACCTCTCCAGACGTCCTGCCCAGCAACTTCACCCAGCGCGGTAATCAATACCCGTTATTTTCCCTGCTCGGCTTTCCAATCAATAGATAAGAGCGGGGTAAGAGCAGCCGGGACAATGGCTCTTTCTTCGGCACCATCTGATGTGGGCTGAATAGCAACTGCTTCGGTGGTGGGAATGGTGCAGGAGCGGCTATTGGGTGACATGAGGGGGACGAGAGAAACGGCAGCAGAAGGTGGACTAAGAAGAAAAGAGGTAAAGAGAATAAGATGCTCCAGTCGATCCACCTGATTACAGCAGACTCACAGGACTAACATCGCTGCTTGTTTTCAGTGAGTCTACTTCCTCCACTAATGGCTCCAGAACAACAGGCCCCCGCCGCCTTCATCAAAAGAAAGAGAGAAATTACTCCGGCGTCATAAAGCTTCTGGAAACATCTCCATCACGGGGCCTACCCCTAACAGGCCCTACTGTGGAGCCTTTGAACTCTAAGCTGCTATATTTCATTAAACCTGACAGATTTCTCCCGGCCCCAGCTGCCTCTGTCGGAGGAGTCCAGCTCGTGTGTGTGTGTGTGTGTGTGTGCGTGAACATGTGTGTGTTTTTGTATTACTGTCGGCTGAAGTTACATCGCAACACAAATCCAGACTCCAACTATGATAAATCACAAACTTATTTATTGAGCCGTTTGTCAGTAAATTGCGTTGATTGACATTGACATTGTTTCATCTTGAATATTGGTCATGAATCACCGGTTTGAACGATGACCACCTCCGCTGACGTCACCAGGACACCGAGAGGAAAGCTGAAGCGACTTCACACTAAAAAGACGGAGCCGGTTTTTGAATTCATCGTCTACTATTCTAATCAATCACAAGACGAGATGGATCGTGATCGAGGTGACTTACCGCCTCAACGAAAAGCTTCAGTTAAATGATTGATTGATACCCGATTGTATGAAAGACCTCTTTCAATCCACCTTCAGGACTTTCCGTAGGGACTCCATGCTTGTGGAAGAATGGAAAAGTATGGAGTCCTTTTTGGAAATTCCTTACCTTGGATTAAAAGAGGTCTTTCATACAACGTGTGCAGTGGACTTTTTTTTTCGTATTTCTTTACTGTGTTTAAGCTGAGGTGAATCAGTTCATTTCCTGCTTTCTACCTTCTAAAACAAAGTCTTCTTTTAAAAGGCGCTTCCTCCCCGTAGTTCAGGGTCCTTTCTATATAGTTGCTTCTTTTTCCACTGATTTAAAGAATATTTGTCGCTTGTGTTTTCCATCTCTTTTTATATTTAGATATACAGGATGTTGTAGCATGAAATGAACTTTTCTCTGTAGAAAAATGTTGAAACAAGGATCAAATCCTTAAAAAGTATTTGTACTGTACATGTACTGTAATCAAGTAGCTGCTTGAGTTTCAATCCAACAAAAAACATATTCAAGTCCAACTGTCATTGTATTTCTCAAGGAACGACAAATACAAACTAAGCTTTTCGTTAAATACTCATAAAACAGGAAACAAGACAAAGTCACTGGCTTGACTTTGCATGCAGGTGTTGGTCTGTTCCTCGCCGGTCTCGCCCGTCATAAAGAGCCCACAGTGAGTGGTACTCTAGTCGCTTTATCTCACTCCATTAGGCTGAGGCCTGGTGCACACACCAGGGCTGAGTGTGTGCTTAGGGCCACTTATCAGGGAAGAGGCAGCAGGAGGAAGTCTGGGAATGGAGGGACAGTCCAGATGGAGGGACACACAGAGACAGAGCGAGGGGTCAGAGGAGGGGAGAGGAGCAGGGCGAGCACTGAAGAGAGCAGGGTTGATTTAGAGAGGGAAGGGGAGCAGAGGCTAAGATGGCAGAGAGGTCTCCTTTAACACGCCGCTCATAAGGAGAGGAGGGCCGCATGGGGGAGTGAAAGAGGATTAGGTGGGCCAAGGCGGCAGTAACCAGGAATCCCAACAATCTCACACCTAACTCCCTGGCCCGGGCTCAGCCACATGACACACTCAAACAGACCTCTTTCTCCTGCCAGTGCAGAGCAGGGCACCAACAAGCACCTGTTTATTACCGTCCGTCCCGTCCGATGTGTTCGGAGACGGACCGACCGCTTGGCACTGAATGGGACATTGTGTGAACGTTCGCATGTGTGTGGCTGCTCGGGGCTGTCGGTGTACTTTCTCTCATTGTGTCTCCATCACGCCCACACAAACACACACATGCCATGAAAGTTAGAAGGCGAAAAAAAAGTGCTGCAGATGAAACTCATCACTTTGCACTTTGCTCATTAGATAACACCAACACCTGCTTTGACACGTCCTTTCTCCGCTGCAGAACCTCTGTCTTCACTGTTTCACGGGATGTTACAGTGAGTCTGTTAGTCAACAGTGAGGGGCATCCTGCCACTCCCTGCACGCCTCCCCCTCCTTTAACTCTCCTGCATTCCATAGCAGGAAAGCTGAGGTTTCATCCTGTGTTCGGCTCCGAGTGTACACTTGACACAGTCGGAGTCCATTCTGGAAGTAGCAGAATGAGATACAGATGTCTTATTAAGTCGAGTCCCCGTCGCTCTGCGTTGGTCTGATCTGCTACTGACTGGCAGACAAGCACATCGGCTGTAAACAGGCTGAGCCAGACATGCTGTCACCCGCGGGGGCACAGTGTGTGTGTGTCGCTCCCTGTGTTGTGGTGCTCACGTCTGTGTGATGATGACGACCGAGCCGGGCGCCGAGCGCTCCTCATCTCTCCATCTCGAGGAACCCTACACCCGGTGTACAGTCAGGATCAGCCAATCTCCATGACACTGGGAAGCACTTCACACCAGCGCCTTTTTTTGCCGACAAGGACTTTTCAGGCGAGGGGCAATGACAGACTGTGATGTAGCGGGAGCGGGGAGAATGGAGCGATTCAGACCAGAGCAGCAGGGAGATTACAGGTTAGGAGAAGAGCAGACGAGGGGAAAGAGACGAGACCGAGCCAGGAGAGACGGACAAAGAGGAAATGGCAAAGCTCTCACTGACAGCAATGGGGCCTCCTGACAATCCAGGAATATTGTTTGAAATCAATCTGTCATCGCAGAGCCGTTGAGCCTGTCATTACGATGTGCTACTCGCCCTTTCATGGTGACAATTTGTTCAGTGCTTTCCTAGTTCACCTTACTACCCTGCGGTACAAAGTTCATTGGCCTCTATCCATCTCTGTCTGCCAGTCTGTCTGTCTCCCTCTTTGTTAATCGACTGTCCACTGAAAGATATACAGTCACTTCACCAA
Source organism: Macroramphosus scolopax (assembly GCA_901007825.1). Lineage (NCBI taxonomy): Eukaryota > Metazoa > Chordata > Actinopteri > Syngnathiformes > Centriscidae > Macroramphosus > Macroramphosus scolopax. The sequence goes on from CAAKHC010019093.1 coordinate 162,198, forward strand.
GCTGCGGAGAAACAGCTGATGAAGTAGATAATATTGACGAAAAAAAAGCCTTCACAAAGACGAAAGAAGTTGGCTACATACAGGCCAACAGTATGAATGGAGCCGAGCCCACGTGGGCCAAGACTCCAAGTACATCCAAGCCGAGGGTGATGCAGAGCCCAAACTCACATCCTTGTGCATGAGGAAATCCAATCAGTTTCACGGCGCGGTGCAGAATTCCAGTCTGGGAAGGCATATAGCCTTTCTATGAAATATGACAGATTATACTATTTGCTCCTGGAATGATTTTTCCTCCCTCGTCTTGTTCCACGCTTCAAGTCAAAGTGGGGACACATTTTTCCATTCATTACAGATGCAATAGGTCCCTGTGAATGAAAGATCAGGGCCCCTTTTACCTCCTTCCTCCGCTCGAGCATTGAGGCTACTGCTGGTAATGGATGCAAACAAATTCCACCATGACAGCTCATACTGCAGCAGTTAAAACTACTATTTTGACGGACTGTGACAAGCGAAATGCCGAGGCCAGACCCTTTATAACCTCAATCAATGGGGACAATGCACAAAGATTTCCCGAGGTCGCTCAAAAGAATCCCTAATGAAAAACAAAGTGGAGTGAAAAAGCCGAGAAGCTATGTGGGGTCTCATTGAAGCTCATCGGAGGTGAACTGAAAGAGGGATCGGGGGGGGTGTCGAAGAGGAGGATGGAAACTGGGAGGAGGGTCCGGGGGTGTTTGTCGAAGGCAGCAGAGGCCTCATTCAGAGCTCGTTATCCCAGCCGTCCCCTGGCACTGCTTTCTTCAGGCCCAGCCAGCCATCGTTGTTTCCACCGCCATAACTTTCAATCAACCTTTAACTGCAGAGCAGCACGGATGGTGTGTGTCTGGGAGAATACAGTATATGTGTGTGTGTGTGTGAGAGTTGTCAGGACAACAAGTGGTTTCTAATGAAACCCCCCCCGAGGGAGGAGGCGGTGTGGAGGGAAATTAGCAGAAAGACAAAGAGCGAGGAAAACATTTATAATCTGTTGGAAGTGTTGATGTCTGGTGTCGGATTATACAACACACAGCTACGACCCAAAGTCAGCACAGAGGGAAACAATGAAAGACTTGACGGAACAAGGAACTAAAACGAAGACGAAGGAGACTCATCTTCAAATGATACGCAACAGGTTGCTCCTGGCTGCCTGATTCGGTATCCTGATAAGATGACACAATGCAGACACACAGATTCAAGCAGGCTGCGGCAGGCACAGCAAACAGGCACTCATATGATGGGGCAGATGATATTTCTGTATTGCTTTCATTCACTTACATCACAATGACAACTCGAGGACTTGTCCAAACATGCTCGGTCCAGGGAACATTCTGGAGGCCGACGTCATGTAAATACAGTATAGATATGACAACAAAGAGTTTTCAAGGAACACAATTTGCTACACTTTCACATACTGTGCTGCTTTTTTGCAAGAGGATGAAATAACAAGACGGTCATGCACGCAACGAATTAAAGCCACAGGCAAAACAACAGCAGCTTCTCTTGTCGGGGGGGGAAAGAGGATAGCAACTGGAATCTCATCATTTCCCCCACTATATGTCGGAGTGACGGGGATTCTGCAGGTTTCAACAGGTTCAATTTCTGACTTTTTAATTCAATATGACTGAAATTCAATATCCACTTCATGTCCGTACTGGAAAACATTAAATACAAAGGATATAAAGGAAAATCAAAGTCCCAGGTTTACTTGCAAAGTGGATTGAATTATTCATATTTTCCTACACAAGGTGCAGCGGGCATGAAATTAGTTTTTTTCAACAGGCTTCAACAAAGTAATAAATGTGTTGTTCTCCAGCCAATACTTATATAAGAGCAAACGCCCACACCAATATGTTGCGATACACATTAGCTGGGTGTGCACACCTTGCATTACTGGTTATTTCTACCTTCTTGGTTTGTTACAGCCAGATCAAGACAATTGAGTAGACTTTTTAAGGACCCGCGGAGTAAACAGCTGTGGAGCAAAGAGTGGGGAGATGATTGGGAGGAGAGAGAGAGGAGGAGGAGGGGGTGGGGGTCTCTCCACAACTTGGCTCCTTACTTGAGAAAAAGAAAACAGAGTGGGACTGGAGGAATGAAGGAGGTTTAGAAAGAAAGGTTGCAAAAGACAAACACTTCCCACTGTGGGGCTGGAGCGTTATTGTAAGGTCCCTTGTAAGGTTCCAGTGAGGCAGACCCCCACCCCCACCCCCACCTACAGGCTCGCTCCCAGGCCACTCAGGCCACTCTTTCTGGCCAAGGGAGTAACACAGCAGCCTAAACAGTGTCCAGCATCATCTGATGCTTTATTGCAAACCGAACAGCTGTCAATCAACACAAATCTGTTATTCAAATGTTTCGTAAATCGTACAAGTCCGACCACGTAAGGCACATAAAGTTGATTATCATCTGAATGGGGATTGCCTGACACGTCTGTGGGCACTTTGTGAGCTGCTCTGTGGGTTTCGCGAAGGTTAACGGGAGTGAAAGGAATTCTATTCCACTGAACCCAAATCCATCCAGCCAGCAGGAAGAGCGTGTGTGTGGTCTGAAAACATACCCGGAGCCAACTGCCCAAACAAACTAATGAGCATTGTATACAGACGGTTTCAATTGGATTTTCCCAAAAATTTAAAAAAGATGCAGCTGAGCATTAGCATACAGCTGACAGTGACAAATACCGAAAAGAGGACAATGCCTTGTTGAAATTCCACATGAATGCTAATTGAAGTGGCCATTAAAGCCAGTCAATGAGGGAGTGTTGCTAACAGGGATTATATGACCCCGCTAAAGTAAACACCAACTGACCTCCATTATGACTACTTATCACAGCTACAACCCTTCCTTTCTTTGCCCTGCGAGGGGTGAAGTCTGACACATTCCTCCCTCCGAACGTTTCCCTCCGAACTGACAGGGTCAGCGGCGTGTGGTGATAGATGGGGAACATGGGTTGTTTTAGGGCCGGTAACAGGATTTCTGTGGATGGACGCAGGAGGTTCGTAGCTACAAGAACATTATTTCCACCTGGCTTGGAGGAGCAGTAGGTGGAGTGGGAACGGTTGTTGGTGTACCTCTGAGGATTTAGAAATTGCCCTCCTTGATTGTCTCATTATCATGACTTTTCTCAGGGTAATTTCAGGCTGCTTAATAAAACACACATATTCAGACGCACAAAAAAAAAACAGCTCTCGTAACTTCTTCTCACGCAGCTATAAATGGCAGCGGCTCAGGATAGGGAGTCCCCTGTCTGCTGTGGGCTCTGATAGACGGCAAATACGTCCAGTCGACAGGGATGACGAGTGCTTAAAATGAATTACTGCTGCCCCGTCTAACCTGGGGGACCGCCACATAATAATCCACCCATTGTTTGTCGCAAATGGACCTGGACTTAGCAAATAAGGGGGCTAGCCAGAGCTGAGTAAGACTGGGGTGGGAGTAAAGGTCAGTTCATGCCTTGTTTTAACAACAGCACATTAACTTAACTCACTTCCTTCAACTTTACAATGGTAATAAATGGGAGGAAATGCAGTGACGCTGGTTGTCTGCAATGAGAAACACTGGAGGTGGCAGTTCGGACAGTGATATAGATTAGAGTTGAAATAATGAATGGATGTTTGCTTTCCCTTGAGTTCCACTGATTGTTGTGGGAAGGAAAAACAAGACTAATTTTATTATAAATTCAGCATCGCACACAGCAGCAGAGCTGAGCTTTTTCCTCTTTCCTTTTCTTCCCCCCCGGACAAACTAGTCCGGCCGTTGAGCCAGAACGTCACGGTTACACCTTTTCACTATTCAGGAGATATAAAAAAAAAAACGGACTTTGGGGCATTCGGTTACTGAAAAACTAGCCTCATTATGGTTAAAGGAAATGGAAAAACCTCTGGATGCCAAATAGCCTTGTGATTTTAAAAGCCAATGGCATACAATTTATCTCATAGTACCTTCTTGTTATTAAACCATGATGTAACGCTGCTATAAAATGTGTATTTTCCGTAAGGGTTGCATGCTCTAAAGTTGTCCAGATGGCTCTGGAGGTAAAGCAAACATGTGTGTTGTGTAAAAAAAAAAATGAGTAAAGCAAATTCACATACATGCACAAATACAAACTTTTTATGTGATGCAGTGTTTGCCTGTTTCTAATTAAAACGCACCACACCATTTTGTGTGCGTTGTTAACGGATCCTGGTGCATAACAGAGACGACGTGTGCCTGTTTTTATCCCAGGGTGCATTTCTGCAGAGCACGCACAGCAGATCCATATATCCAGGCTGCTGCATTCCACAGTTAGTGGAGCCCAGTGGTCCCCGGCCTGTCACCACATTAGAGGCTCGGCTGGGACACATCACTGAGCACCTCCTCCAGCTGCTGGGGGTGGCGGAGCACCAGAGGAGGAAAGGCTCTGGGACGGAGGAAGTGAACGGGTTCCTGTGAGGGACGGGGGTGGGATGTGGGCTGGGTGTCTTACGAAAAAAATTCTCACTTGGCCAGTTGCAATGTCTTTCCAGTGTAGACTGGGAGTGTCCATGTGCGTGTGTGCTTGTGCGTCCCAAGGACAGGGGGTCTGGGGTCAGATGTCTCCTGATGACTGACAGCGACAGGCCTAAAATTGTTCACTCAAACGTGCTGTCTTCACAGGTGAATTGTTTCAGTAACAGCAGTCACACTCCCAATGTAATTTACTGTTTCACGCACAAGTCAAGTCTTGTCCCTCCATTATAATTTAGTTTACATTTGTGAAAGATGTCATCATAGATTGTTAAATTTTACTGGACAGTTTTACAGCTTTGCTGGCACTCGCTTCACTATAAAAGCACCAGTTTTGAGTCATAACCCCTGACTGTATTTCACAGGATGTCAGAGTTAAGCTGTTGTATTTGGACCGCAACACGGGCCTCACTGTATCACAGCTCATGACGAAAGATCTCAGGGACACTTGACAGATTGTAGACCATCATGCAAAATCATCTCCGACTGTCTGCCAACTACATATCTGTTGATGCGTCTGTCTGTCGGAGCATCTGCAACCACTTAGAGAGAAATTATGGCAAACAGGCTTCTTCCTTTCGTCTGATATTAAATCAGTGTAGAGACATCCACCATCCCATCGGAATACCCTCCAGGTTTCTCCTTCATTGACATCTGTTAATCTGTAAACATACAAAATTGCCTATCTAATCTTATTTAGCCTTCATGTCTTGTTTACACTTGGTTAAGTCGTGCCGTGAAGGCATGGCTGCAACGCTGTGAATGAGGCTTTGTCTGCAGAGGTCTAATCTCCGCCTCCAAACCAGCGCAATCCCCCTCCTTTCCTGAAGCCCTGATTGCCACATGCAGGTATTGTACCTATCAGACGCCTCTTGTATTCACTAACTACCATGCCTACCAGGAGAATAATGAGAGCACTATAGGGCCTGCTTGTTTTGCCAGTGTGTGTTCTTGCGGGGAAATATGTCTGCCGTTTAAATCTCTCTCATTACAGCCGGAGTGTAGTTTACAATTTTGCGTCAACCTTTGACTCGTGCCATTGGTTGCATCAGACGTGGTTCCAGCAGCCAGAGATGCTGGAAGAAATCATACAAATTGCCTTGACACTTATTCATAAGCTGTCGACAAGCTCGCTGCAAGTTGTCTTGAGAAAGCAAAGTATTGATACTGGCACAATAAACAGGGCATTGAATTGTGGTCAGACTGCGGTCGCTCCTTTCACGGTAGTGAACATACATGCCCGCACAAAAAAACATGCACCAGGAGGCCGGTGTGAGACAGTCCCGTGGCCAGCTGCGAGAAAGCTGCACTCTTTAGACAGACTTGTGTTCTTTCAGCCTGGGAAGCTGATGGATGATGTTTGTTTGGTTTAGCTGTAGTGAATGTGCGTGCGTGCTTACACACACACACACACGCACACACACACACGCACACACACACACACGCACACGCACACACGCACACACGCACACACACACACACGCACACACACACACACAGCCCTGAGTATAACACACACAAACGGGGGTTAGAGGCTGGCTTGCCCCCTCTCATTCCCCTGCCCTGTGTTGATTTTGGGCTCTGTTTAGAGATTTTCTCTCTAGCTCTCAGTTTTCCATCTTCTCAGTGCGAAAAGCTTCTCGGTTATAATGAGCCATGAATCTGGGGTTACCTTCCAGGCTTTAAACTGCACTATATATTTCAAAGAAAGTTTTTAAAGCGCTCACCTCTTGCACAGTCAGTCAGTAAAACAGCCTCAAAGATGAACAGCACAATCTTCAGGACTACCATACTGTCCAAACACAACTTCATGCTCCCTGAATCTGAAACACACATGGCCACAGTGACAGTGTATGTGCATAAAGCAATAATACATAGAATATATTGTTATTTAATAATTGTTAAATATTGTTTTTAATTAGATTCCTCAAGACTCTTCTTCATGTAAGACTGTGTGTAATGCATGCATACAGTACAGAATTCAACATTATATACAGTAACAATCAAATAATGTGTCTTAAGTCACACAAAAGTCAAAAGGTTGAGGTTTGTCTGGGACAAACTTGTGAAGATTTTTGGAGGGGCTGGTTTAATTCTGTAGCTAGTTGTGTAGGAAGCTAGTTATTCAAATCTGCAATATCACGAAAACTTGTTGTACTTCCAATGAAACATGAGTTTAATGCTCACTCGTAGCTTTGGTAAACATGCAAATAAATAGGAGTTATTGAATAAAAGGGAGGAAAAAGGCTCATGACGCAGACATACCTGAATACTATGAATGAATCAACCTTCTATGAGCCTCTTGACAGATGTGCTTTTAGCTGAAGTCCGTGTCGAGTCCATGAATCAAAAGTGACGCTGTGACTTTAAGATCAGATCGGCAAAACTTTTTCTGTGATATAAAATAACGGATTCAAGCGCTGTATACAGACGTACCCTTCCACAAATCACAATAAAAGTTCCGTATGCTAATTTTCACAACAGCGGGATTGTCCAGCGTGTGTAGACCGCCTCGACCACCGAGTGACTGGTCCTGGTCCGCGCACTCAGCGGAGGCTCGTTGTCCGGCCCAGCGCTGCCGCTGCGGGCCAATCAGAGCCCGCAGAGGCGTTAACTCTTCATCCACTTTGCATCACTCAGTAAACCATCCTCACACTGCTGCCTGCCTCATGTCCGGAGAAACAAACAGCTGCTGACGACTTTTAAAACAGCGCGAATATCACTGACAAATTAGGTTGTTAAAAAAATGTATTATAAGTTTATAAGTTATTTTCAATGCAATTCTCCTGCAGGAGAAAAGTGAGGGGGGATAGTTACAAAGCATTAACTTATTGGAGTGCGTTTTCCCTCTAAAACAAATATATGTTTTTACTGTCTTTAATAGATCTGCCGTAAAAGGTCATTAGTTCTTTCTTGGCCCAAGTTTGGTGAAAGTCGGCAGAATAGATTTCGCTAAATCTTGCTAATAAACAGATGAAATAACCTACTTGGCGGAAGTAATAACTGATGTTATAATGAGAACAGGCTTTCATAAATATGTTTAAATGTATTCATCTAACTACAAATAAATGGACTACTTTTAAAAGTACTTATTTTTTTGATATTTTAATCGGCAGTTAAATGAGGAATTGTAAAAATAATCTAGAAATGAAATTATAATCCGAAAATAGTTGTAGGAACACTTGTGTACAATACAAAGGTAATTCAGAATAAATAATGGAATTTAAAAATCTATTTGAATATGCAGTATCACCGGGAGATGAGTATCTAGTTTCACAACTTCCCCCACTTGCTTTTTCTGTTAGCTAGCCATCACTGTGCTGCTTGGCCATTTAGCTTACAGTGAATGGGGAAGGAAACATTCAATGTGTGAATCCAGTCATTTATCTCTATTGTTATTGTACCAGTAGTTATCATCAGACATTTTTTTTAAATTATTTTCTTGCCATTACAGTCCTCCACAGACAGAAGTTTTTAAAAGGATCACAGGCTTCTCCTAGATTAAAGGCAGTATTAGTGTTATCACAGGGAGTTCAGTAATAGTAAATTGTCGATCAACCCGTATCGATAAAATTCAAAGAATATTAGTTATCTGTATCTTACAGTTTTGCTTCTGTACTACTGAATATCTTTTTAACCCCACGTCCTGATCAAGTGCTGCCACCTGCTGGGTCTGGTACAAAGATTTGACTCCTTAGAAAATTCAAAACTTCAGTTGCACGTCTGAAATGTACAAACCAGGAGACAAAAAGCTCTCAGGTCGTGCATCCACAATATAGACTTGATAAAATAGGAAACTGTATGTAATGGTAGCGGATATGTTTCACTTCCTGACTGTATATAAGCATCAGATTACTTTGATGGACCAGCAAACTCCTACGAGAATGATCAGGACACGAATATATGGACACAATTCAGGACACTCAAAAGTCTACAGTAGTGTAAAAGAGTCAGTCAACATCTTTTAACCGGAAAAAGTAATTTATTTCAATATACATCACATTTAAAACTATATAACATCGTTTGTTGTATATGTTACACAGCTCTTATCATGGAAATGTACTGTCATTTTACAAAATAAGACCAAGCTCTGACATAGGATATCACGCCCATTAATGGCCGCATGAGTTCCTGGTTTTTGTACATAAAAGTAATATAGCCTCATACATAATTTTTATTCTTTGTATAAAAAAAACATAGCTTTTCAAAGTGTATGTATATGTTCTTTGATGAAAATAAGACGGATCCAGCAGTAGTGAATGTTTCTGATTAGTAATGCCTGAGAAATTGCTTCAAGTCAGAGCAGAATGGACATAATGTGACATTACATCGCTGTTAATCAAGGGTCCATATTTGCACATTCTCAAGTAGAAACTGTTAAAATATTATGAGCATGGAAGATACTTTGTACACAGTCATTGCAATGGAAGCAGCATTTATAGCAGAGAGGAAGTTGAATGTGAATGTTATCAGTCTGGGCGCAAAATATCTGTTCCAGTGTGACAGTACCTCAAGAGCCAAAGGTGTAGATAATTTAGTGTAAACACAAATCAGCATAGCGCCACTCTTTAGAAATGGCCTATAACTACGATTTGAAATAGGAAAGGATTTTCATTACTAAAATGTGCAGGTCCATTGCAATTAGTAGTCACAATATTGCACTATAACAGGTGAGAGGAAGATAAAATCAATGGGCAATAATTGGCCTGTAGTCTGTAGGCCAGCACCTGAGAAGGCCTCTGGGTCAAAACTAAACTGTACATATCATGGTGCTGCTTAAAGCACTGAGCGATGAGAGATCAACTCTCCACTAGGGGGCCTTACAGACCTGACAGTGATTACTAAAAAATCCCTTTTATCCCTCTCAATGTGCAGTGAAGTCCGCAGAGAAATATGCCATGGTGCAACTAAAAGCAATGGGCACAGCCCATAATCATCTTTAAGAGGTGAACTCTTGCTGGAATCACGAGCCCCATTTCACACAAGTGATACAGAATTACACATTCATTGCCATTAAAAGCATGAAGGAATCTCAATATAAAAGCTAACTGTTTCATTTTCGCGTAACCGGGACTGGAAGATTGCTTTCCAGATCCCGTATAATTGGCAACCATTAACTGAAGACATTTTAGTGTACTATTATTGTATTAGAATTATCCTTATTTACATACTTATCATGACTTACATTCTTTTGAGTAATCCGAGTCCCGTGGGAGCTCTGGCATAAACGTAGGAAGCTCGCTTAAGCATAGGAAAATATGTCCTAAATAAGTCCTTTCATATACACCCAAAGCAATAACAAATAAGGTGACCTGTTTTAATTTTGTGCTTCATCATGCCAGTTTAAAATCTACTATTGCCTATTGTTCCTTCTTCCTTTTACACCTCCAGTCAGGCATGTGTGAATCATGTGTCTTAGCTGGTCTCAGAAATCCAGAACTTTACTTCCTGTTGACGCAGCGGCAACAGAGACAGGTGAAGCCTACACTTGGTCTCTCTACTCGGTCACCTATACTGGACTTGTTCTGATGCCTTTCTTAGCAGGTGAGAAGATAACAATTAGGGTTAACCAGAGCCGAGTGGCATTGGCTTTCTACATAGCCTTGGATCTGTCTGTTGCTTATGCTGTTGATGCGGTGGACTGTGCTTTCAGTGAGAAGATAGGGTCAAATGCTGGCCTTGTCGCTGTAGAAGGGGGTGACATGAAACATGTAGCAGTGTGTACACACTCTGACGGGCTTCACCTGGCCATACCGAGGCAATGGAGCCGAATGGGAGGAGCAGCGAGAGCAGAAGATCTGAAAGGACACAGAACGTAATTCATCCATATGGCAATGACCCAGAAATCTCAGCACATTCAAGTGAGCGATAACGATATTCATCAATAGTCCATCTTACCTTTCCACAGCTCCTACAGTGATGTTTCCTCCGGATGACAGTGAAAGGAGCTTTGCAGGCAATGCAGGAGCTGCAGGCTTCATCTGGAACCCAGTCAGGAGGGTCTACACAGAGCCAACAACAACAACAGTTAACACAACAGGCATGTCATGCTCTAAACCTCTGCTCCTGAAGAGAGGGGGGAAAGGAACAGGGTGACATTTCAGCTAAATACTGTGTAGGTCTGTTTGTGGCTTTGCTGACCTTCAAACTGGCCCTCCCGGGCCTTGGCTGCCAATTCCGATGAGGAAATTGTCTCCTGACAGAGAGCACAATCCTCTAGCACTGCACTTCGCAAAACAGGACCTGCTGGGCAACACAGAAGAAGAAACTAAAGCCCATGTAGTGCATAACTTAATCAATTAGGAGAAATGTCGGAGATAATCATTTTTTCAGTGGCAGTCAACACATGAAACAATTTAGACACGATCCTCACCTTTCTTTTGCCTATCGTTGTCTCCCTCCTCGCACTTGGTTGCCATGACTTCAAACAGTGTCTTGAGGATGCTGCGAAGGTCACTAGCATAGTTGGTCTGCAGTTGATCAGCAACACCTGAAACGCATCAGACGAAATGGAAATAAACGAGGGGAAAACAAAAAGAGAAAGAAAGAAAGAAAGCAGGGAGAGCGATTAACAGCTTTTACCTGATATACACACAAAGAGACGGTGAATGAGGTCACTGCTGCTGTTGAAGCGAGATCGAATCTTATTTCTGGCAGCCATCTTGGTGTTTTGCAGGGCCAGCTGGATCTCCTGATGATCCAGGTCTTCTGACATCCCTGAGCTGGGAGTGAGACTGCTGACAGGGCTGGAGGAAGTGATGAAAGACAGGGCAAGATCGTCAACTTATATTTAATCCATGACTTTATTATTCACATCATATTTCATCAATTGTAGTGTAGATACTGAAGTGACAAATGAAGCATATAAGGGGAAGGTTGAAAATAAAACTAATACAAAACTTGCAAATTACATATTGGTGAAAATGATCATGTTATTATATCAAATATACTCAAAACTAAAAACTACCAGTCAGGCCATGAGACAAATGAATGATGTCATCTGTAGCCTGCATATAACTAACATATCAACCAGTTAATGAATGTAGAACCGCATGAAGAAATGCAATTTATATCTATCAAAGAAAAGTGCAGACGCATTTATAGTGACCATCAGATCGATGCGAGAAAAAGACCAAACACACAATAGTGATTCAAACTTTCATGGGTGATTAGTTACCTGGGAGTGTATGCACTGCTCGATAGACTACATGTGGTGACGGACACACTCTCACAGTCACTACCTGATACAGAGCTGATGGGAGAGTTCTGAAAACTTCAAACAACCAAAAAGCAGAAATAAACAACAGAAGAAAACAAAAGCAGGAAGAACGTGCAGCTGAATAATCAAGGCAACGCAAGGAAAAATAACACTCAATTTATAAAGCAAATAAATGAATTAAATTGTAGTAATGGCACAATTGCAACAAGCTCATACATGTCAAAGAAAACAGATTATCACAATGAAAATGAAAAGGCAACAATAATGCCCCCTAGAAATGACGGCACACCTGGAGCTCTTCCTGCAGTCCTCTTTGGTTTCCCTCTTGGAATCTTTAATTTCTTGCTTGTCCTTATCCATCTCCTGGTCCCCCAGTCGGCCTCCATTTGACTGTTGCCTCTTTTCAGTCCTCTGCTGGTGGTTGCACGGGGAGGGTTCATCCCGTCTGTTGGAGTCTTGTGTGTGATGCCCAGGCCATGGGGCCACCATCAGATACTTCTCACAGAGCAGAGAGTTTCCTTCGTGTTCATGCGGCTCTGTAGAGCAGCGGGAAGGTGGGGGAGACAGACGGGGAAGCTCGTCTCTACTGTGAATCTCATGACCTCGAGGGGGCAGCCGGCAAGCAGAGGACTGGATGACAGTACTGGGAGTCGGGGTCTTACAGTGTTTGTCCAAACCCAAAGCGAAGCCTAAACCAAGTGCTGTGGTCTCTGTGGTAATGGCATCCTCGTGGCCATCCTCACAGCTCCCACAGCAGACACAAGAGTTAAGCAAGCAGTGAGTAGCCACCAGAGGGCCGCAGGGCTCAATATCAGAAGGAGCAGGTCGTGCCAGCAGCAGCTTGTCCACGGCCTGCTCCGTCAAGCTGGGGGAGCGAGGGTTGAAGATGACTGTGGCAGACAGCTTCATCCCGCCCATACGATGCGCAATGACTTCTGCAGTTTCAGACGCAGTCCCTTCCAAACCCATCTCCCACCCGTTGGTGTAAGGCAGAATTTCAGAGCCAGGGGGAGACGTGCAAGGAGGGCGCGTTGCATTGCGACAGTGTGAGTTCTGGCGGCGTGGCTGTAGGCAAGGTTGCTCTGAAGGTGCTTCAGGATACCAGTCGTTACTAACAGAATCTGACTGCTTTCCTGCTTTACGCTGCGTAGGATTAGCATTCTCTGGTGCTTTGGAAGGTGAGGCGACACAACTCCGGGCCTCTTTTGAAATGCTGGTGATGATCTCTCCCAATGCGTCCACATCCTCCATTAAGAAGACCCTGTCCTCCTCCTCTACATAAATACCTGTTCTTCCGCGCACCCCCAGACGTCTAAGTGGGGAGGCCTCAGTGCTGGTAGCCCCACTGGCACCTCCTGCCTCTCCTCTGTTGGAATGGTGTGCTGGGGACTGACCCTGGCTGGGTGGTGACAGCAGCGTAGACATCTCATCTCCCACGCGATACACCATCATGTTGAGCTGCTCAAGTTCCTCCTCGTCATACTGCATGGAGCAGGCTAGCTCAGCCTCCTCTGCCTCCTCACACAGCAGGCCCTGCTCCTGCTCCTCCTCCCCTCTCTCAGTTTCCACATCCTCCCAGCCTTTATCCATTACTGCCAACTCCTCCTCCTGTCTAGGACAGGCAAACAGAGCCAGATGCTCCTGCTCCTCCTCACTCTCCCCCTTGGAAGAATCATTAGCAGGCCCAGTGGATGAGTGATTCTCTTGCACTGGTGCTGGTTCAATGTTTGTGTCCAGCCCCTGGCCTGGGGATAACTCCCCGTCCTGGGATATACAAAGGTTTCTCTCCAGGGTTATCAACTCTTCTTCAGTTAGGGTCTGCAAAAGGTCTCTGAAAGACAGTTGTAAAATAGTCATACATGCAGCTTTTTGTAGTGTCACATACACAAACAGTTCAACAATTTGTGATGTTTAATATTCATGGCCTGTACCTGATTTTCTTCAGTAGTGTACGAAAAGGTCGGAAGAGCTCAGACATGTCCTCTGATTTTCGGTCTAGGTTGAGAGGTCCCTCTGAATACACAACCAGCCCACTAAAAATATGTTTAAAATTATGTTAGGAAAGAGTAGAGAGGAGGTGGGTGGATGAATGGAGAGGACAGGCAACGCTTACCATACAATAGCTAGTCGGGGAATTGTAAACATCAGTGCGGGTTCATAGTCATCAATCAGGTCCTGTGTGAGATAGCCCAGCTTCAAGGCCCTGAAACAACAGCAAAGGACAAAAAAGTATCACTATAGATAAATATGTAGATTCCAGTCGATTGAATTGTTGAATGGGATTTCATTCATGAAGACATGATGAAACCTGGTTAACTTCATGATAACCAAATAAAAACTCACCTTTCCACGGTCTCACAGAAAAGCACAATCACATCCTGCTGCACATAGTATTCTTTTGGAGACTTCACAGGCACCATGGCTGATACGTAGCTGACAATGAAAGGGAATATAATGTTATTAATGACTTTCACAAATGTTTGACAAAACTGTAAGACAAATACTTGAGAATTATTCTTGTTGCTACAATTGCCAATAATGTTTGTCCATAATTTACCTGAGTTCAAACTCAGCAAAAAGGCTGTCGAAATGACGCAATGCGTCCTTCATGCGGTCTGTGTACAAGTTGAGGTCTCTCAGGGCCTGGTCTCTGGTGATGTTGCGCACCTCCTCCAGGCTACGAGCAAGGTCCTTAGCCAGGGGTCTCATAGCTATACTCTCTATCTCCCTGTTCATTATGATGGAGCCAGCAGCCAAACACTGCACAAGAACATGTACATGATTAATGATCTCATCTCAACATTCAAAGTTTAAATTATGTTTACAATGGGACACTGAAACAATGGACATGCTCATATGTAGGGCTTGCATAAGGTTGTTTTCTTCCAGACTGACGCTTGAGAGAATACTGTACCTCAGCCCCAAACCACAGCTGCCCAGCCAAGTTGTCATGACGAATCTCCTCAGGGAACTTGACAGAGAAGTCTCTGTTGGCCCGATCGCTGGGGATACATTCATCCATGATCTGATTGATAATGTTCAACACATTGTCCTGTAGATCGGCACAAGAGTGACAGAAAACAAAATTGAACAAACTAGTTGTAGGGATAAATGTGAGTGAGTGAAAATCTATTGAATGGCAGTTTTCTCAGTGTTTACTAATATAATTAAGTAACAATGGTATAAACCTGTCACCTTTTTCACAAACGCCAGTGCCTTGCAGCGTTTAAAGATCAATTATTGGGACATGAATGAAAAGATTTTGAGAACTGCATGACACCATTAGGGTCATTCTCATTCAATAAAAACACTGTACTAAAGCCCATAATTCCAGCGGTGAAAATGTAGAGTCACACACAGCAAGAGCTAATCAAGAGCTTATGTGCCGCTGGCATGTACAACAGCCATAACAATGACTTACAATGAGCCTTTCACTCAACTGCAGCTGCACTGTGCACTGTAATCTTGTCAGGCACGGCACTACGTCTTTCTCTGCTCGCCCCGAGCAGAAAGATTAAAAAGCTTTGACAGAGAAAGCTTAACCACTGATTCCTTTGCGGCTGTGTGCTGTAAGTGTGTCCTGGCCCGGTCGGTGAGCTTCTCGCAGCAGGGGACACCGGCGATACCCATCTCTACTATTAGTTGCAAGACCTGGCATGATACCCGCTTGTGAGAAGAGTCACTGACAAAGGACTGTTTGACATTCTTTTTTTAGACAATCTATAGTTTTTCTTTTCCCTGTCTGTCTTCGACCGTTTCCCTTCAACTGTCTCCTGTGTGTTCCATCTAACTGAATCACTGTCCATCTGAAATTTGCCCGCCTGTTCCAGGCCTCACTGTAAGAACAGCCAACATAATATGAGCAGCATGCCAGAATCCCCCACAGAGGCCCATGAATAGAAGCTGATAGTCTCAGTGGCAGGTTCAAGTGCAGAATTTTGGCTTGAGTGCACTTGCAGGTTATTATTGGAGCCTTGGGGCTGTGTGGTATCGCTGCATAATTCATTCTCCAAACCTTCGAGGAGGTTCGCCATTGATAAGACTCGTAGAAGCGCGCAGAGTTTACCGTCAAATATTTTGATTTGATTTTAAAGTATGGGGAAAATGAGGAAGAGGAGAAAGTAAAAAGGAAGAAAACAAATGGAAATCATCAAGACACATTGGTAAAGGGAAGAATGAGAGACAGAGCTGGAACAGTCGGGGATCAAATGGTGACCTTATTAAGTGGTTCTCCCTCGTGTGCAGTGGCACTGGTGGATGGCTTAAAGGAGGCACAACGGGCCAGGTGACGACCTCCCTATACCACCTGCGGGTCTCTCTGCATTATGCAGTATGGCAGCCATCATCCATGCAAATCCTGACCCTCTCAGCTCTTCTCAGCTCACACCTCACAAAGACTTGAGACTACAACCTTTATTGCTATATACAACATTTTAAGCAACAAGCAGTGATGCTTCTCTTTACCAAGCCGCCAGAGCAAAGATGAAAATTCACAATCTTCCCAATATAGCATCATCCAGTTCTTATAATATCCCCCCCTCCTAAAGAAGCCACTCTTGTAGACATTTACCAACAACCCACATGGCACACAGCTCCCTGTTATCAAAGCAAGATGAGTGTATCCACTGGCTGCCTTCAAACAAAGTCTACACACTTATCTCACCTTATCAGCCAAAGTGCTCGATGTCGGAAAAATCTTAAGTAAGGCAAAGAAATCTTTAGCAAGGCAACAGTGAGAGCACCACGCCCATATCCGGAAAGGAGTGATAAGGAGGTTGTCTATTTCAAGCTTCTAGGCCAAACCAAAGTCCAAACAGGTGGTTATGTGAATGAAAAGAGTCCTAAAAAAAAGTCCTGTATGAAATAGACACTACAAGATGTTGTTTCCCGTTTCTCCCAACAGACCTGACAGGAGCGGAACTGGTTGACCAGCAATGTACATCTCTGAGGGTCCTTCCTGCCGTCAAGGCTGTCCAGCTCAGTGGCCACCAGGTTCAACTCCTCATCAGCGTAGTAGAACTGGGCCAGGAGCTGAGGGTCTGTCCTCTGCAAAGGAACACAAGGAATTCACTTTAGGTATTGATCATCTCTTTTATGAGCGACAATGGCTATAAAGCAATGCAAAGGTTTTACAAAACAACAGACTAAAGATTGTTAACGCGACAATACAAAGAAAACAGAGCCGTGCTACTACAGCACCTGGGTGCCAACGGGTGTTAGACTGTAGCATCTAATCACACATTCCCAACAATGAATGCAATTTGTTCAGTAAACGTCTTTGGGCAAGAAAACCTTGAGACCAAATGTAAAGCAGAATACAGAAGTGGCTTAATAGTTAGTCAATAGAAAGCATCTATCTGCAGCATGAACTGATACATGTTTTGTGGAAAATGCTCTGTGACTTTTCTTCATAAACATACAAAGAGGAGAGTGAAAAGAAGAGACACTGGATGAAGAAAAAAGAAAGAAGCTGAGTTTATTGAGAGTTCTGAGTAGAGTCTCAAGTCCGACTTTCCACTCAAACACACAGGTACCCACAGTGCCTGTCTGTACACTCGGTGCACTGCATTGGCTATTTGGGGTGAATACACAGTAACGGTACAGTGAACACATTTATGCTTTGCTTTCTCTGTAAACACAACTTTATGCCAAGCAAACAAATCTCTGAACGGAGATACAATATGACAGAGAAAGAGAGGGCGCAGTCACGTCAAACAATAGAGCACGAACATCAGCAATATCCTGACGGAGGAGGAACGGAAATAAACCCCAAATTCAGCTTCGTACATGCTGAATTTTTCAAATAGTATGGGAAGGTAAATGACACACATTGGATTAATCCTGACAATAGGAGATAACAAAGGTTAATATAGTGTGAAAGCTCCCCAGAAGAGTGTAATTAGAAAGCGTAACCCAGGTAGAGGCCTTGTGTCATTATCCCCCACCACGCTCCCGTAAGTGTGGGACCACACACAGCAGAGAAAATCACACCTCTGCTGAGTGAAGCATATGCACAACCACAAAACACAAAGCAGGCACAAAAGACTATTAACAAGTAACAAGAATCACCTCGAATTATTGCTTATCAAAAATGAAAAATAAAAAAATTGTCCAAACATCTTTAAGGGAACATCAAGACATTGTTAATTCTTTCACCCTGACCCCACCAGAGAATCTATGCACACACACACAGACACAATCACATCATGGGGAGGGCTCACGTAGATTGAAAGGTTAATGGTTTTGAAAATGCCGACCTCATGCCGACATGCATCATCACAAACCACAAGGACCCAAATTACGGTACAGGAGCTCAGCC
>CAAKHC010019093.1:180273-261063 GCA_901007825.1 Macroramphosus scolopax
CATCCCGCTGAACTGGGTCGCTCCAGGATCACATCTTATCATGATGACACACACACACACACACACACACAGACACAATCACATCATGGGGAGGGCTCACGTAGATTGAAAGGTTAATGGTTTTGAAAATGCCGACCTCATGCCGACATGCATCATCACAAACCACAAGGACCCAAATTACGGTACAGGAGCTCAGCCATTAAAAAGACAGCATGCAGGCTGGAAGAAAGAAGGGATACATCAGTTAACAGCCTTGTTTGCCTGCCATGTGTCGACTGTCTGGAAGTGTTTTTATGAAGTCAAACTGAACATTGTTATTTACAGAAATCCTCTCACAGGAGCTTTTCCCTTAAGTTTGCAGTGCTTCCTGTTGCCTGATTCTCTCCCTGTGGGCCCTCGCCTTTCTCTGAATATGATACATGGTGCTGTTCTCTCACTCGCTCTCATTAATAATGAAACAAACAGCAAGGAGAAAACACAGATATAACCTACAGCTTGGGTTCTTGTCGCATTACTACTGTGAGGAGAGAAAATACTTTTGGGCATCTTGAAAAGGTTGTTTGCAGGACTGAATAATGTCCTGCACAAGACTAAATCCTAAATCCAATAGAATAAAGATTGCGGTACTAATTTGCAAGAACAAAAGAAAAAAACAAATGACATAGTGAACTATCGGTTGGGAGTGGGAGTTGTTTTCTTGAGCATCAAACAACCACCATTGTCGTTATCTTGGGTAAACTTGATATGACACCATTGTCAGGTGACTAAATGAAACAGTCCAATACCTTGAATAAAGTTTCTTTGGGTTTGAACATTGTTGGAAACATTTGGGATAATATAAGTTAGGGTCCAAACAAGCCATCACCGGATGAGGAAGTTATATTTTCATCTACATTTAATCTAACCTTCAAGAAGAAAAGCAATGATATCACCATTAGTCAATAGGCAGATTTGACTGGACACTTCACAACTGCATGACAATGAGTGAGTCTATGAAACAAATGTCATGATGACCAAACAGGAAACTGGAGTAGGAGACAGTGAAAGTGATAACTTTCTAGCAGAAGCTCAACAAGGCCCACAGAGGGGTGGCATTCAGTTTTACATTTATGAAGCATATAGGCCAACGTTGAGAAGAAGAAAAGCATTTGAACAGATGCCACCCTATAGCCTCCTCCTGCAGCATTCCTCACACAAGAGGGAACATTCCTGCAGTATCGCATCATGGGGAAGTGTCAAAGGCAGGCAATGTTCACGACGTGCTGATTTACTTGCTAGATATGCAGCAAAACTCAAAATACTTGATGTACCAGTTCGGTATACTGTAGAATATTCTTCTGTTCAAATGTTAGAAACAGGGTATAAACACTAATAGAGATCCTTCATAAATCAATCAGCGTAAGGAATCTTCGCCACTTCTGACATTACTGTGCAAACTCACTGTCGAAGTCATGTTACCTCAACATCGAACTCATCGACACAACAGGATCCCGATGGGTAAGTTTCTCTGAGAGATGAGATCCAACAAGTGATACAATACAGATAATAATTGTTCTGAAATTAAAACCTAAAAGCTCCATTAGTGTTATTTACCTTGTTATATGTCAGAGATGATGCCAGACAGAGAAAAAGTCTCTTTAGTCTCCTTTCATAACCTGTATTGGCCTTGACAGTTACGTCGTACAGCGACATGCAACTGTAGCTAAGAAATTCCAACTTTAGAAGCATTGGAGAACAAGACGATAAATGGAAGTTTACAAAAACAGAGGAGAAATGAAAGATTCTTTACGTGTCATTGCCATCATATTGTTTAAGGTTGTTTAAAGAAGTATTTCATCGCTGGAATGAGGGTCTTTTCATAAAACTGGGCGGTCTATAAAGTAGAAAGGAGCAAATCATTTTGAAAATTGCTGCTACATGACAAGAGAGAATGGAGAGAACCTTTGCCCAAAAGGTACAAAACCTATAACAGCCAGCACGGACTGGCCTTGTTGCCTTGAGAGGCTTCTCCCAGGACACTCGTAACTAAGAGGAATTGCCATTCCATCTATCGATTTGGACAAAGAAGAAAAAACAGACACTTTTCTGCCGAACCCTTCAGAGCGAATTGCTGTTGTGTACAGGTGAGGCTGTTGCCATAGTGTTGCCTTTTGAAAGCATTATTTTAATCTGTGATACTGCTAGAGCCGATAAAAGTCCGTCCGACGGCTGCAGGCAGCGTAAGTTTAACATTGTTCAACTGCAGATACTACCCAAATTGTATTTATACATGAACTGTAAAGTTTCCCCATGGGGAAAGTCAGTGTGTCCAGGTATCTGACTCCTGAATGTGCAGGTTGTGTCATCACTGCCAATGACAGCTCTACCTTGCATAAGTAAGGACATGATTCAGCACACTCGGTGCTTTGTCCCCTGTGACGTGCTTCTCTCCTGTTATACTCCTGCTGTCAAATGTCCTGTTGTCCTGTCTTTGAGATGACTCAATCCACAGCGGTCACAAACCCATCATTTCAGACAATTAGGCTCCCATAAATTCATCCAAAGTGACAATTACTGTTAACCTGCCTCAATCACAATTACTGCACAATGATTCAGTGAAATTTCTGTCCCTTTTGTTTAACAATGAATCAATAAAAGGCAGTGAAGATTTGACTATTATTGAAACATGTTACCGATAGTTGTCTGCCACTGTACGACCAACATATCAGCTTTCTCCTTGAGCTGCATAGTCTGGGCTTCATTTCCATTCAGTCTGTGCAGATGATGGAAGCTGTCAGGCTAATGCTTCATGAACATCCATAGCATTGGAGCGTGCACACTGACCCCACTTAAGGGACTTCTGAGAAACCTTGCCTCTGCCCTCCATACTCTATTCCAGGCTCAATTTGCTGTCTTCTGGCTGCCATCCAAGGATCAGAACCAAATATCGTAGGGGGGAAAACGATGCTTCATCCAGTATGTTGGCAGTCTAGCAAAATATCAGTCGGATAAAGTTTTTTACCTTATTTATTATTCCGAGCCAGCATTAAAGGCAGGAGTGAGTAAATTGCTTTAGTAACAGACGCAGAAACCTCCTCAACCATTGTGCATGTGACATATGACGGGATAAAAAGTATCATATTTCTCAGAATGCCTTTCTATTGTAAATAGGTTCAGTTATGTTGACTCAACCATTTAATTCCTCACCACTGTGATGCTTTCTGTGGCTATCGGCAGCAGCATCTCAAGCATTCAATAACAAGATCACATTTTACTAAAAACTATGATTATTTAGTACGAGTAGTAAACACATGTGGAATGAAATCATTGGGACTAAGGGCAGAGGGTGTCGTACTGTACAGATTGGAAAGCTCATTGAGATAATGTGTGATCCTGGGCTATGTAAATAAAAATGACTTGACAGCTCATGAATATCACAGCAAGAGATCCATTTTATTCTGGCCAGCTGGATGGTGAGTTTGATCCACAGCAGACGACAGACTTAACTCAATCCATTGACTGAGTATATTCAGAGTGGCCTGCCCATCTGGACTTATGGTTTAATCTCTGGGCTTGTCTCTTCTCTGAAGGCTGCCCTAATCTGACATTTGGGCTGAACAATGACCTCTGCATGAGTCTGGCACGTGGACCAGCAGGGCAAACTAAGCTAACACATGGGGGGCATAGAAGATTAGCCGCTACAGGTGGCTAAAGGCGTGCCCAGGGTCTCATGGTGGTATACGGTGACATGCAGGGACTCCCTGCTTGCCAGCAACAACAGGGAAGTTCTTATGCAAGAAATAATCTGGTTATACAATGCAGAACTGGTAAATTGCAGCTACAGAAGAGAAGGTTCTTTTCAGATTTGCAAAATTAGCGACTTTTTTTAACAAGGAGAGTAAGAATCGGGAACAGATGCCAAAGTTGGTGAAGATGCCTTTTTATGTGAAAAAAAAGCATTTTCTTGCTTTCAGTGGAGCTGCATGATATCCGACAAAGTGCCTGAAGTCACGTTTTAGTTTGAGCTGAAGATGAGAAGTTTGATAATGTTAACAATGTGGGGAGGTGTAAGAAACACGTTCGCAGACAACACCTCAAACCTGCTTGAGGCCTGCAGTTCGAGGGTGCATTGGCAGCTATTACCACAACAAACTTGAATTTCTAGTTAAACTGGCATGAGTTGCTTTGTGGGTAATGTAGGAAAGAAAGGTGGGCTGAATAAGAAAGATGATATCTCTGTTTCTGCTATTTTGATTTTGATCCTTTTAATTTGTGACGCTATTTAAGGATTTTAAAAAAATCAAATGAAACTAAATAAAAAGCGTTTTGCTACCATTTTGATGCCTAGATGCACTCATGACCCACAGCCCCTCTTCAAGGACGTGCATGGCATACATTCAGGCCAATTCTGTCAGTATACCTTTCAATATTAGGAACAGTGAGTCCAGACATTACCCATTACTCTAATATTGCCCTATTGTATCCAAATACTAGTTGAAATATCAATGTTAATCAAACATATTTTTCCCTTGGTTCCATCTTTAGGACCTGAGCCCTAAAATCTGGTGAAAAAGTAATTCTATGGTATGAGACATCTTGTCATGTAGTCTCCTGCCAGCTGTAACCAAGGCCAAAATCCAATCCCGAAAATACAGACCTACTCTCCTCGCCTCCTTTCCCTCCCATTCTCCCCTGCTGGTAGGACAGAGCACAGAGCAAGAGGGGCAGGATTTTATTGTTACTTTTCATACAGCAGTAACACTCATAATGTAGATAAATGGATCCTTGAATGCAATTTTTATGTTTATCATCACTGACAATAAAGAGAAGAACAGATATGCCTTTGATTGGAGGGAGTACCAATTATTGCTAATAAGGCACACAGGGTGTAGCCACTCCGTCGATAAGCTGCTTCTCCGTTACATCAATCATCGCTTCCCCGCACCGAGCGCAGTGGGCTCTGATTCCTCAATCCTGCAATGAATTTAAAAAAGCCTTCAATCGCCGAGCCTGTCTCGATCTGCACTAGGGTCAGCGTTCTAAATCCAGGCAGCTGACACCAAATCAATTACTGCATGGCTGGTGGGTAAGCAGAATGGGACATCCACAAAGAACTCCAGAAACAGGGCTAAATATGAAGCCATGCTAGCCAATGCTCAGCAGTTTGCTGCTCCCTCATCCATCGACTCTGTGCCAACTGTGCAGCGGCCCCTCAACAAAGACAAGCCCCTAATTGCTGTGCTTGCTCTGAGTTCTTCTACTTGCATGTTTTAGCAATACTCACAAACAAACCAGGGCAGTGATAAAGGACAAGCAAAAGAAAGTATAAATAGTGCAAACAGCAGAGCTTACGATTCCCACTGCAGCTATTTTCTAGCTGTTACCAGCAATGATTCACCAGTTGAAGTACAAAATGTGTTCCAGGAAGTATGCTCTGATGAAAATGTGTACATGAGAGGTCTGTAGTATGGATGCAACCAACAAGTATTTTAATTATAGATTATTATTATTATTATAATGAATCACTTTCTGACGAATCATTTAGTCAGAAGTCAAAAATGCACAAGGTCGCATTTCGCAATATCAAACAGCCTAAAGGTGAAAGATGTGCAGTTTAAAAACTCTGTGTGTCATCAAACACCCTTAGCGGTGAAGTTTCGCATATGTAATCCTCCTCCACCCTTCTTCTATCAGTCAAAATCCATGCTATCATCCGTTACCTGTGTTTCTCATTCAGGCAGCAAGGAGGAGAGAATCAGTTCTGGGATAGAGAATCAGCAGATCTTGTACGGTCCACATCACCCTTTAAATGAAAATGTAATCAAATAGAAAGGTTTTGAAGGAAATCTGGGAGCATGCAAACATTGTACGAATCATAAGAGGTAATCACTCACACACTCAAGTTAAGGCTAAATTGGGCTGTAATCAGGGGGATGATCACAAGACCGATAGAAATTTAAGTTTTTGCTGCATGATTACAAAAATGTGTAAAACAACTACCTGAACTTTTGTACAATCTCATATCTACTAATGTAAAGAGAAGCCATGTGTAGTGACTTTCACACAATATTTGACAGAAAATGTGCTGTTAGTCACTACAATAGATTTTTCTTTTAAAAAAGCATTAAAAATATACAATATAATTGTCGTCATAACCCTGGAGACGCATATCTACATCCAAACAGATGAAAGTTTAGATTTTATGAGACATACTGTATATGAGTACTGCTGGTGTTTTTAACCATGTGTCATCACCAACTCTTCATGAAAATTTCCGTTCACAATCAAATTCAACTGCTGCATTTTAAGTAGAGCCCACACAGCTGGCTCCTGAGTGGAGAAGTCAAAATCTGTTGCTTTGTTGAAAACATCAGCTGTCGACGTGTCTTCTTTGAGTCCTGACAGTGCATATAAACATCTCCAAAGCATCTTCTCTGGGGGCTTGACAATGGATTAGGACTTTGGTAAATACTCCCATGTCTTATTGTGTTGCATGAGTCTGGGTACTAATGATTTCACATAATTGTTTCTTGTACATAACCATACTAAATGTCTTTTGACCTTAAACTATTAAACATACCCAGAATGGGTAAATTCTGGCATTTTTTACTGGAATATTTTGTTGAATAAATGATACTGAGCTTGATTCCATAATCTGTAATTGGAGCCTTAGTCAAAGCTAATCATACAAAACGTAGGAGGCTTCAGTCTGTGTGTATGTACCTCAATCACACCCAAAAGAAAAGACAGAGCGACAGGATATTGTGACATGTACACTCATATGACTATGAACAAAGAATGTCTTTGTCTTTCAGTTTTTCTCTGTGTAATTGCGTAAAGAGTGTTATGATTGAAATGACTAACAGTAAAGTTTTATTTCACTAAATAATGAAGATAAACCTGCATAGAAAAGACACGGCTTTAAGGCTTTACATTTGTGCGACACAAGATAAATGAATAAATAACATTGTGGGCATAAAATTATATGAAATGTATGAGCACAATTCATGAGGGATATAAAAGGGTAAAATTAGAAAGATAAACCTAAAAAACACTTATAGACAAAGAACTTTTCTTATGGTGACATAAATTCAAATTTCTAACCATTATCTATCTCCAATTTTTCAGTAACAGTTCTCAAGAATCAGTGAACTTCCAGATGTCGTAAGACCTTATGGACGCAACTGGGCATTAGGCCTACATATGTTCTGACGCTTGGAAACATTGTTACACACTGACGTCTCTCATAAGGCTGATGGTGTCAGCTACTCACTCACTTAACTACCCTGTGGGTAAAGGGGGGAATGAAAGGCAAATTAGCAGCATCCTGCAGAGGGAGGTGAGTGCAGCGTCCTGGAGCAAGCCGTGAGCCCGTCACACTGACAGATGAGGTGGTGTGGAAGCTGAAGGTCAGCTCCTGAAAGCCTGACGGAATAACAACCACAAGAGCAACCCAGTCTACAAAGGAAATGTCAGGTTTGGCCTCCTCACATCTCTATCTTGTCATCGCTCTCTTAAAGTTTGCCACTGATGAATTAAAGGTGAAGAGGCGGTGGCCATTGAGGCTGCTCCTAAATGCAATCAAGGTTTCATCTATGTTCCTGACAGCTGAGGTGTGCGATGAACACTCATGGAAACATCTCCCCTCATTTCACCCTCTCCCAACTAAAACTCATCCCTGCACAGTATAAAATCAGGAGATCAAGTAATATGCAGAAAAGAGCATGTATGAGATCTCTTTTGTGGATATTTCTGAAAAAAATGGGTAATTATTTACATAAAAACCAGCTAGACCAGTTTAAAGGATAAAAGGAATGTGAAAACTCTTTGAACACGCTTGCTTTGGGTCAATTAACTATTACACCATTTTCCCCTTCCAGCCTTCCAAACGACCAAGACAGTCTCGCACATTTGACTTTTTACAGGACTTTCTACTTTGACGACCGAGTCAGGCAGAATAGACGGGTACATTATGTCCCAGACAGAGCTGCACACAAGCCTTTTAATACAGTGAGATACAAGGGATTGTATAGCACAGGGCAAAATAAAGTCCTTCTCAGTGGGACTTATCTGAGTAGGTGAAGAGCAGTTCTGGAAATACCAATAGCTCAGCTTTAGTCAAGGGAACATGCTGATTCAACACTTCTCTATCTCCAGGAGAACATAGTGCAATAATAAAGGGCTTACTATTGATGAAAAATGACAATGCTCTGCATTGCTCCACAATAAATGTGGGTTGAAGTAAAATGCACTTTGAGAGCACAAGTAGCCAAATCCAATGTAGGATATTTAGTTTTCTGCAATGTTGGATTGCTCCAAATTTATTGGCTTCCTCCTCAGCCCACACTTCACCCCTCCAACAAGTTTGGTGTTAATCGGATGGGTAGTTTTTGTTTAATCCACACATACAAACAAACAAAATGTAAAGCTTAACTGCCTTGAAGGACATATTTACACATACATTTTTCCACTCAATCTCATTCATGAACAAGACAATACTCAAAGTGAACCCTGACACTCAGGCCTAAACCCAACAATCGGCCAGAGAAATGCTGTGACAGCAAACATGGTTTAGCAGAGAAAAGGAGAATGACGCAGGTGTGCGCATGTGGTAAGGGGCATGGTGATAATATATAATCAGAGTCATTTCATTTTATCCCTGCCTGACTCTTGCAGAAACTCCAATTACTGTCAATAACTGCAGGGTCAAACTGTTTAATAGGACAACTCAGCTGTCTTCTATCACTAAAGAGTCTCACTTATCGACTTACTACCAATTAGAAATACATTTATTGATTAATTAGAGCACAATTGTGATTTACTATGCCAAGAAACACAACTGGTACATTGCTGTAAATCAGAAATTACAGGAGTAATGATGCAGTGGCAGCATTTTTATGTGGAGCTCTTATGATAATCTATTGTGTGGAAATATCAAGCCCTCTGAACTGCTCTGACTTTGGGTATGGGCATTAAAGCTTTATACTTTTAGCACTGTATGTTAAAAGCCTGTTTTTTTTTTAGCATTTCCAACATATTTAGGGCATCTATAGATTTGTATTCTATATTTTTGTTATGCAAGTCCTGAATAATTAACATTTGAGCATCCATCCTCCAGATGAGGCTACATTAGAATACTGTATGGTGAAAGTGGTGCACAATTGATTTCAATAGTATAGTTAGCCAACAATCCTCACCATGAGTTTTCATTAGAGCCTATAGTATTATACTAACTATATCACTAATTGTATTATGTTTGTATAAATAATACATTGATCATTGACTACGCATATCAGTTTTGTGTGAGTGAAAATCGTATTAGGTAGTTCAAAATTCACATTCTGAAAAAGTTAAAAAGAAAACCCTCCCTGAAGAAACAATCTCATTCACTCAGCCTAAAAAGAGCTGCAGTTGGCATATATTAAACTGTTCATTTAACGATGCAACCAAGCCTTCAGTACCCCCTCTGCTGTGTCAGACATGCTTCCACAATAGGAGCATAATTTAAAGAATTACAGCAAATCCAATACTGCCTCATACTAAAAGTGATGATTTTACCTACAAATGAGAAGTCCTGGGCCTGAGAGCTGCTGATGATTTAATGTTCTGGCCTTTCACAATTATCAATGCAGTTTGTCAAAGATGTCAGAAATCAACAAAGAAATCAAATCCACCCAACTCTATACAGGGCTGAAGAGATTATTATTTTAGGCTATTAACAACTGACAGAAAGTTAATTACCGACTATACTGTTAATTGATTCATTCATTCAAGCCGTTTTTCACATAAATTGGCGTCATTTAATCGTTTATCTTAGTGCCTAGGGATAGCAAAATGAATACCTATAGTTATATATTCATGGTCAGACAAAACAAGCAATTTTTCAAATTGGGCATTTTCACTAGTTAATAGACCAAACCATTTCCTTTAATCCAGAAAAATGTTCACCGATTAAATATAGAATCTATAGAACTTTTCTTGATTTTTACAAATAATGCTCTTGAAATTTTAATTATTTTTATTTTTAACAAGATGATATATGTGTCGTTAATTTCGTTATAGATGTTGTCATAAGAATATGATCATGGTTTATAGCCATTACCAAAGAAAAAACACTTCCATAACACCTACAATTGATGACAGCGTCCACTGAAGTCAGCAGTAATTGAATCAGTGTAATTGCAGAACACAACGCCGGGCTTCAGCGTTGTTTAGATAGGTAAACCTTGTGTGGCGCTTGGAAACAAAAGCGTCAACAAAAACAAAGGGGCAGTCACTACAGTGTAACATCAGGACACAGACTAGCGTTAGCAGATGTGTGGCAGAAGTGATCGGGCTAGCCAGCGACTCTGGTCGGGTGTTTTGCTAGCTATTTCGAAAGCAATGCATTAAAAAACGCCTAACTGCGGAGTTGACAATTTGTGTTAATGCAAAATAACTTACCTTGGGCTTGTACAGCCACTTTCGAAAGCGGTTCATCTTCACCACGCCACCCTCCTTTGTCACCAACCCCTCCTCTCCTGTACCTGTGTGTCTGACAGTATCGGTTGGCTACTAAGCTAGCTAGCAGCGATGGGTTTCAAAGCGGAAAATGAACAAAACGCAATGTGCCTTGAGTTTTACTTAACGTTACAAAATGGCTCGGAGCGCCCAGAAAGGAGATATTCGGAAAAAAAGACTTATTTCCATCTTTCCCGAATCCTTAGGTTGGCTGCCTGTCTCCCCCGTCCGGCCACTTTCCAAGTCCCGTCAATATAGAAAGCGGAGCGCCGACGACTGTGCTGCTCTCTGCCCCACGAACGCTACTTGATGACAGTCACGTTGACAACATTCACCTCCCACTTTCCCAGGAAATGATGCCTTCAAGTGCTGCTCCCACATTCCGTCCACGGGTCGGAAATAGCAATAAGCAGGAGATGATGCATTATATTCTGACTTTTATTTTTAAAGATCTATAGTCAACCCAAAGTTTGGTTGGGACATGTACAGATAATCATTTTTAATCCTTTAATTTTACCCTTCTGATATCTGAAAAGTTCACATAAGGGTAATGGAATTTACAGTTTTCCATGCCACGCTTTGTTTCATCAAATTATCATATTGTCCATTGAATGTTTTACTGGATTTATAATCTAAATTTGCGACAACAGAACATTATACCAATGACTTTGTTTATATGCCCACAAAAATCAGTTTACGTCAATCAGATTAAGGCAGGACATCAATTGAGGCATTGTGCGACTACTACAAAATCCCAAGTTTGCATGTGATTTGGTCTGTAATCAGCTTTTCACGACTAAATTCTCAAAACCGTGTTGTGAAGTGAGTCACTATTCCTTGTTAGATGGCAAATGTGACAATCAAAAAACACAGGACTCTGCCTTAAGATTATTCTAATTATGATTTTCTCTATTGTTATTATCACTGGTGGTTACATTTTTGCTTAAAGCAATATTTCCAACAGTACGGGGAGGCAGCGCTAGGCTTGTACCTACGTCACAACATGATACGTCATTACTTTTGTTATGGCAGCCCACAAAGGATCAGGATGATGTTAATCTTTATCCGATGCATTTAAGTCATGAATGGGCTCATATAATGAAAACAATTCTCCAAAAGTAAAAAAAAAATACCTTAAACAATTTTTTTAAATTATCACTCATTCAACTATGTGTCCTAGCTTGGAAAACGTGTGTGTTTACACTATAGTGTCGCTAAGCAACGTATGGCCATGGCAACGATTTGAGCTGAACACAACCCACTCTGAAGATTTTCTTGACAAAGAAAATTATACATATAGACTATATACATTAGCTGAAAACACCTCGATCTGTTTAAGGTAATATACAGTTTTTACGAGATATATTTCTCTATTGTTATTATAAACTGCCGGCCGATAGATTTAAAATGACATCAAGCCATGGACTGCTTGTCAAGGAGGCCATTGTGCTGCTCGATAAGTTCACCGCCGGGAAACAGTGTTTGGACGACTTCATAGAAGATGTTTCAAAGGATCTGCAGGTAATCAGAATTTAATCAGTTTTACTGCAAAGTAATCTTTCATAATACGAGGATGCCTACAAGAACCTCAGAGAAAGACAAAAAAAGAACTAAAAAACAAGTACTGCAAGAAAAAAAACAAGAAAATCTTAATTATGAAATACATATAAAATAATTGCAGTATAGCATATGAAAAATATGTAAAGAAATATCTACCGTATATCTGTTTTTAAAAAGAGAAATTTTACAATTAGCGAATGAATGTGCAAAATATCACTTAATATCATACGATTCAAGAATATCCCATCTGTCATGTGTTGTAGGACATGGAAACTCAGCATAAGAAGTTCCTTCTTGACGTTGTCTCTGGATGTATTGAGCACAAAAAGTTACTGCACGTAGTTGTCAATGCCTTCTATGGTCAAAATGGGAAATATTTATCCAGAAGTGATCGCAGCCAGTTTGTCAGTAAGTCAACGAAATAAGACATTTTTATTTCAGTCTAAATAAAATATGGCTAAGACTAACAGCTTTATAATATTGTTCTCAGTAATCTGTTACCTAACCACATTCGTCATTGAAGACCTTGGACTTCAGGTTTTTGGCAACATTGTCAGATCTCTGGACATCAACATGATGCACACAGTAAGAAAATCAGTACTGTTAAAACTGCTAAAAAAATGCAAAGAAACATCAGTCTTATGGTGCAAAGTGTTTGTTTATAGTTCTTGAGATTCTTCTTTACCAACCTCACCACATGGATACAAGAGGAATGGAATAGTGTCTATGATGCTGCCTATGTGGAGAAACACTGGATCGGCCCTCTGCTAAGGTGAAAAATGCAATCCATGTTAAAATGTTATCGTTAATGGTTTAAAGGTAAGGGATGCAGGAATATGTGTTTCAATTTTGTCCTTTAGATGGCGCCCTGAGATTGAATTACTCATGGACCAGCTTGCTGCCAAAATTACCCAAGGGAGTCAGGTCAAGAGAGCTCCAGTGAAAACCACAGAACCCCAGGAGTTCTGCCTAACCAAACCCAAACCACGAGCCTTGCCCATGCCTGAGCTCATCCCACAGCAGGAAAAACACAAACCAGTCAGCACCATTTACAGTTATTATTTTCTTAAACATTTCCATACGGTTAAATGTGTATTAACTTTGTTTTTTTGTAGGTACCAAATAGCACGTACAGGACTCCAAAAGAGATGCAGATGATAGAAGAGGTCAAACAAAGGAACCGTCAAAAGACTGAGGTACAATGTCTGTTTTCTCTATTATCACGAGAAAGAATTATGACATCTAAAAGACAGAAGGATGGTCTGAATGTAATATGAATGAAAACTGTTTGAGAGGGAGCAACTGTAAATCTAAAGCTGGCATATCAAGAGAGGCAGATAAAACTGCACATTCAATGTGTGTCACTGTTCTGCCCTTCAGAACTCAGCGAGGACAGTACAGTCACTATTAATATTTTCTAATTGAATACCAAAATACTTCATACTTTTCTTTTTACATGGCGATGTACTGACATACCATCTCTTCTTCACTGGAGGAATTGCTGTATGAGGCAACTATGAAACAGTTCAGATGTGCGAACCCTCAGAAGTCTGTACACACAAAGGTAGGGACTATGTCTTATTTAGATACAAATTCAATGTACTTTTTATCTCCTTTACTGGCAGCTAAATTTCAACATATTCCCCTTTTTGTATGAGTAACCTTCATAGAGCAATTACATTTCGAATGAACCCTCATTTGTGATGCAGAGAGCGATGTCTAAGATAAAGGAAGACTTGGATTCAAAACTCAAGTTCAATTCATCTCATTCGTCTGGACCTCCTAAAAATGATAATGTGAGATCTATTTACTATATCAGTTATTTCTGCTGCTTCTATGGCTCCATTTTCAGTATGATATGAACTTAACTTGCTGAATAGAATTTCTCGGATTATGTTAGAATAACAGCTGGCCCGTCAAGCTCAACAGTGCAGCCATCCTGAGGCAGGGGGTGCTATATGACCGCAAGGTGGAGGAGGAGCTGCAGAGGTATAACATGCCACTTACTCTTTGACCTGTTTTAGGAGGCATAACAATATTAGCAGTGTTTTACACAAGCCTGGAATGATCTAAACAAAGACAGTAATTCCTATGAGGGTCTTAAATATTGTCCACAATACTTATCGTAACAAGTAAAGATTGCATGTGTGACAACTTCCATTTGTCTTTTTGTGATGTTGCATATATGTAAAATTCTTGATCCCAGTGAGATTTTTGCTAAAAGGTAATTTCTCTGTGTTGAAACAGGATGGAGAGTCTAGTGGAGGGGGCACGTGAGCCCTCTTCTTTTCTCCAGTGGCAGAAAGAGATGCGTGAGAGAGACCTTCAGGAGAAGTTGGCTAAGATCGAGCACAGGCGTCTAGAAGGGCGCATCAGCTACGAGGAGGCAGCCATGGCCCGCACACGATTAATGGAACGCAACCAGAAGACTGCTAAGCTCAAGAAAGAAGAGGTGTTTGAAGAGGAGTATTTTAAAGAAGACCAAAACATATCTGTTCTGTGTAACAGATTCTGTTCTGTTGTAAGAATTCCTTTTAAAGCCATTGACTATTATGTGTGAACATTTTTTTTTCACGATTGTTCCCTGTAGACAGCTCAGCTTATTCGGAAATATGCTGAGAAAAGGTTGCAGGAGGAAAAAGAAATGAGAGACTTGGTGCAACAAGTGGCAGAAGGCCACAAGAACTCAAAAACAGCCAAAGAGAAGTTGCAGAAATTCAAGCAAAATATTGGTGAGCCCCCCTCACTTGAAAGACATGTGGTGTAACGATCATTTGCTCACCATTTCCTTTTCAGTGAAATCAATTTTATGCCAATATCACAGTGAAAGAAGTCTCCGAGCAAAGCCGGGAGCTTCTTTGTCAGGCACTCGAGGAAGCGCAGGCAGAGCTCAGCAGAAAATTTGAAATCATCTGTGAAATTCGCGCCATTGAATCTCTTCCTCACATTAGGGTCAAGACTTTTGATGACACAGAGGTGAGTGAAAGGATTGATGTCACCTCACCTTTCATCCCTTCATGTGTAACAGTTTACCTTTTGTCCCGTGTCAGACTGCAGGTTATAAGCTGCATGGAGAGATGTCCCTGGCTGAGCTGAGGGAGCGTCTGACACTCCTGCGGGAAGCACAGCAAATAGAGCAACAGGAGAGGCGGGAACACATCCTGGAGGAGAAGCAGAACAAGAAGCAGCTGCTGTTGGAGCAGTTGGACACCATCGAACTCCACAGGAGAGCGCTGGCACAGGAGGCTGCCATCAGGTTGAGGATATGTTCCCTCATATTCGGCAGTAGAGGAAAAAGTAGAGCAACCAATACAAACAGACACATTCAATTGGTTTGGCTTGTTGCAGGAAAGAGGAGAGAAAAGCCAAGCTGGATTTCCGACAGGCGGTGACTCAGGACGAGACAGTTTTGGCTTTGCAGAAGAAGCTTGGAGAGAAGCAGCAAGAGCGCCAAAGACTGAAGCAAATCGAGAGCAACAAGGCCAAAACCTCTGAGCAGGCGGCAGCACGTACAGTTAAAAACACAGAGACACAAAATAAAGTGAGTATGAAATCTTTAACAAAGAAACTCACTGTCCTAACAATAAGTGACTGATAATCTTTGTCTGTCCTAAAATTTTCAATGGTAGAAGCAGTAAATAGTATTCATCACTTGTGGCTGTGTTTCTTGTTTTTATAGGATAGATTGAAGAGCTGGGAGGACTTGGAGCGGAGCTTAGAGAGGCATATCCACACGGAAGCTCCTTAAGTTGTTTCTTAGAGAGAAACACTCAAGATAACAAAATCAATGTTTAATTTTAGATCAGAATTATTGGTTATATTTCCTGACAGTCATGTGCAGTAATAAGCTTTTCATCACATGTTGATGTCAAATTTCCAAATGTATTCTTACATTCATTCATACGTACATATGCACAAACACACACCAACACATGAGGATAAACACAAAGATAATACAAATATAAAAATACAGTGTTACCTGGATCACATATAAAACATATATGTTAAGTTCCCCATTAACATCATATGCTGTCACATTTGTATGAGCTGATCTTCCAGCCTCTGTCCAACAGTAAGTTTCCATCAGTTTGTTTGAGCTGGAGAAAATACAAAACCTTCTCATCTAGTATCTGCTTATCAACCATATATACACACGACTTATGCTGGCTGAGCTAATTATTATCAATTATTCTACTGAGTTTAGTTTCTTAAACTTCTATTAGCCTTCCCCAGTAGCCAATAATTCTTTTTTTAACTGCAACACAAAGGGGAAAAGGGAATATCTTCCCACCTCACCATAGACCCTATTATTACAAGTTTTTATTTTGAGTTTTAAGGCATTTATGGTTTATAGCATAGTAAGACCATCCAAGATTTTTTATCTTGACATATGAAAATCGTATCTATTGTTGCTCTGATGTTTGTGTTGTATAAATATATTTGTCATTTCTCAAGAAAC
Source organism: Macroramphosus scolopax (assembly GCA_901007825.1). Classification (NCBI taxonomy): domain Eukaryota; kingdom Metazoa; phylum Chordata; class Actinopteri; order Syngnathiformes; family Centriscidae; genus Macroramphosus; species Macroramphosus scolopax. The sequence continues at coordinate 196,772 of CAAKHC010019093.1, forward strand.
TTCCCCTAACCTGTGTGTATGGGGGAGTACCGTGAAAAGGGAACTGGACCATTGATGACTTTTGCGTAAATTTCCATTCCCTAAAACGGTGTTGGTGTTATATTTGTATGCCGCATGTTTTGGTTACTGTTACTGTACAAACTCATCACTCATCATTACTCATTATCATGATGATGAACGAGTAGCATGTGCTCACAGCAGAATTACACAATCTTTTCAGAGTACAGTTTTTATTTCAGCATACCAGGCTGTGTTTAGAATATTAAACACAATACAAAGAGCTACAAAGAGATATACTGTATATATATACGGGCCTCCACGTGGGTGTGCTGTCAGAGTTTGCGAGAGTTTGTCGATTATAAGTAAGAAGTAAATATCGCGAGACTATGTAACAGTCTCGAACAAAGTCCAATTTTCTTGATGTGTCCGTCGAAAAAATGACAATTGAGTGCCAGAATATTTGGAACATATTTGGTTTTGTGGAAATCAGGTCCAACATTTCCTTTGGTGAAAGAATCGGTCATTATCTTCATGTGTTCATCTCCACTTCTCCCATTAGAGTGAACATGCTCGGGACCTGCTGCTGGTCTCTGGCAGTGGGGAAACCCATGTGACAGGAACAGAAACGGTACCGATACTCCTGTAGGGCGTCTTTTCTCTACACCCACAGCCTTTGGTTTACCTCATCCACATGATGCAGTGGCGTCCCTGCTGGTTGCTGCGTGTAACAACAAGAGATCCGCCTGAATTGAACCCGTTATGCCCCGTTTTTCCCACTAAAGCAAAATCACATGATGTGTATTTTGTCATATGACACTGATAAGAAGACTGATCCCTCCGCAAAAGAGCTTCACTGGCGTCCTCCTTTAAAAAAACAAAACAAAGATAAGCTGAGAACTTGTCAGGGATGAGATGCTATAGATCAACATTGTTCGGTGATATTTCTCGATCATATCTGGAGGATGGAGTGTCTTGGAGCTCTGCCTGTGATAGCTGCCTTTTGCATCTTAGGTAAGGTCTCGACTTTTGTCACAATGTGGGAGTAATGCAACGATGCTGAAATGTTCTAGAAGTGCAACATACGTGTATACCGGTTTATTATATAGTTGAGTTATAATAGACTCCATTATATTACTGCTGGTAATCACAGGCACAACTTGTATGCTTATAGCAAGAACAGTAGAGGTATTATCATAGAATTATAGAGCCTATGGGGAATAGATGCTCTATTTAAACATTGTGGAAAGAATTTGAGAGATATAAAAACAGACAAAAGGCTTAATTAAACTGTAAGATTTCAAGTACATGTTCCTTGAAGTTTTTTTTAAAGCTCTATTTCTCTGATATGTTTATTTAAGGTTTGTACAATTTCCCGTGTGTTCATCCAGGCTTCTTAAAGAATACCTGTGTGTTCACTTCACTATGTTCCTTTAGTAAATAATATTAGGCTTTTATTAATCTTACTCTATATAATGAAGTATATTTCTCAGGATAGGTTTGCTTCAAAACCCTCCAAACTCAATGGGATTTATTCCATGGAAGTGCTTTTTCCTGATAGATTAACAGATACTTATTTCGAACAGTTTGAAAAGGAAAAAGTTGCTAACCCAGATCAACAAGAGGACTCACATGACCCCTTCTCTGTATAATTGCATTTCTTGAGGAAGATAGTTGCTACTCAATAAAGCACTTAGGCACATGGCTAATGTGATTATCAGCACAATATGGGCTCTGTATTGCTGCTGCGCTCATACCTGTTTAGTGATATAAGAGGTGACGCAGCTGAAATAATGTGTTTTTCCAACCACACAACTAAGACCCCTGCAAACCTACAGAGCGTTTTGTTTTATTTTCAGAATTTGGTTGCGTTTAGAAATCTGGATTCATGCCCAGATGTACAAAACAAGTCCAGCTTGTTCCTGTCTGCACAAAAGACTTTAGATGCATGAACAGGTCAGGAATGTAAATGCTGCTTATGTGTAAATATATGAAATGTCCCTGATGAGTGAAAAAATAAACCAATGAACAATTATTTCTACGTAATAGAGGAACGTCTCTGAATTCGTCGCAGGGTTGTGTGTGACCTTTTGAGCAAAAACAGCATAAACCCATAATTTTAGAGCTTTATTTAAAGCTCTACAACATCAGACACCAACAAATTGCATCATATTTTCATGGAGTCAGATAGAGGTGAAATCAATAATTCATTCATAACCATTTAATTCAAATCAAATTGTTGTGTTACAGTTCTGTCACAGTCACGTATTCCAACATATTTCTCTTCTAGGCATGGTGGTGAGCCAAACCACACTTGCGCCGGCTGTGATGAACACCACTTTCATCGAGAATGTGACTAGTCTGACTCTAACTCCCGTGATTCTCAGCAGCACCACCTCGAGCTGCTTCACTTTCAACACTTCTACTTGCGAGCCCTGCGCACCAGGGTCGCAATACGACAACAGTGAGCCCATGATGTACTCTGACACTGATTGAATTAATTGATTACACACACACAGTTTAATATTTTACTATCTATTTAACATTCTTGGTCATGAGATACCAGTCTGAAAAGAGCATTCCTTAGATTAGAAGGTCTATAAGAAAACTCTGCCTGTTCCCAGACACCCTGCTGTGTTCATGCTGTCCTGACCCTGGGCGTTGTCTATTCCCTGGAGCTTGTCTGCCATGCAATATTGGCTCTTATCAGCCACTGGCAGGACAGCTGCAGTGTCTGCCCTGCAACCGGGGCTTCTACACAAGGTAAGGATGCAGGTTGTGCCAACCTACCTTTTTGTACTCAAAAATGCTCATGGATACAATGCAAGTTGTGATTTTGGGCTATATAAATGAATATGTAAATGTACATACGGTATATATATATATAGATTAACCTGACTTTAAGTTTCTTCACATATAATTCATTCTATTTCACGCTACTGTACAGTTTCACTGGAAGTCCATTGTGTCAACCCTGCCCTGCTGGATCCTTCAACAATAACACTGGCGCAGACAGCTGTGCAAGTTGTTCCCCAGGTCTGTTTATGTAGCCTCGGAAGAAAAGAACAGTAGTTATATTTGTACAAAAGAATCACACATCAAAAGTGGAAGGGGACTTAAATTGTTAAATTGTCCTCATTGGAGCACAATAGTTCAGCCTGCAAATGTACACAATTGCTAATAATCATGTAATTACCGGGATACTTCTTTGCATCCTAAAAGTGAAGAAAACAAGATGTACGAGTGGCAAGTTACTTTTTGTCTACTGCTTTCAGGTTTCTTTTCATCGCAGCAGAGTTCCACTTCATGTTCACCCTGTGGGCTCGGAAGTTTTTGCAAGTAAGTAGCACCAGGCTTCTGTTGTTGTTTGTTTCCAGGATTCAGTTATCGGTGTGAAACTTTCATGACAATTTTAGAGTTTGGAAAATCATCATCACATGCTTCCCTCTTGTGCTGTTGTGTGCCAGCTACACACCCACCAGCACGCACACTCATAATCACCACCTCTCTGACTGAAGTGGCATGTTTGGTCATGTTTCAATGGAAAATATAAAGTAGGACTAAACTTGGGAATCTAAGCTTTATATAAGGCTCCTGCAGGAAGGTGATCATCCAGCGGTACATTTGTCCCAGTTTGACAAATGGTCACTGTGGGCTCTGGGGATCCTGGAGCCAGACCAAGGACATAATTCCCAGCATGTTCTAGGTCTGCCTCGCTTTCTTTCTGGTCCAATGTGCCTGGAATAGCTCCAAAAGAAGGCATATTAGGTGTGTGTTGGTCAAAGATCAGAAGAGCTCATATAAAAATAAACAGATTTTAGCATCTGTGATCTCATTCAAAGCTCATGACTGCAGGTGAGGGAGGGATGGTCTTCCGCTCGTCATCACAACAGTCTCATAACTTCTTTGAAACCAACGGTCTCTACGGCCTCTCACAATGTAGGTTGAGTCTGTGCCAGTGAAAGCTGCACTCCTTCTGGTCACAGAAATTACAGTCCTTCTGGTCTGCCAGCAGCTATGGTGAGGTGAAGAGTTATAGAGTCTTGCCAAGAACCAAAAGCCCTTTTCAACGGCTGGTATCCATCAGCAAGTTCTTAGGTTGCTGCCAAAATCAGCAAACTTGGTTCCTTTGATTGAAACTGCATTGTACTGTACACTGAACCTCATCATCTTTAATTACACAATTACACAACATTGACAATTGTTAAACAATAGTAAGTACCGTACTTATATCTGTTATAGAAAATTATATTTTGTTAGAGGTCATTCAAACCTTTTAAAAGTTACACCAAACTCTTTCTCATACAGTAGTGTCTGTTAGAACTGTTAACGAAGCTGCAACAATGGCTCAACTTTATCTTTATTACGCTATAGAACTCCGACTACTTTGTCCATTTACACTCAAAAACTAGTGTGTTTTTCTCTGACAGCTCTTCTAGTTGCACCCACTGCCAGTTGTGCCCCGGAGGATCAGAGGCTCTACAGACGGCTGCTAAAGACTGCACACAATGTCGGCCAGGTAAACCTACAGGGCTTTAATAGCCATATGTACTGCAGCTTGTAATAGAAAGGGATTGGATAATTGTCCAGGTGATGTCCGGTTTTGGGCAGGCATGCACAAGGCTCCCAATCAGAGAATGTGTCAGATCTGCGGCAGTGGCTTCTACCAGATCCATTGGGGCAAGGAAAGCTGTGATGTCTGCCCAGAGAACCACTACTGCCCTGTGAGTACTTTATTACTCACAAATCTTTCTGATGTCGGGTTAATAAAGTTGCATGTTAGGAAAAGGTCCTGTATAAGTTTGGTGACAGGGTCTATTATCTTCTCAGAGTCCAGACGTCAACCCCATTCAGTGTCCCGGCGATGCCTTCTGTCCAGCGGGCAGTTTGGCTCCAGGCTACTGCATGGAGACATTCTTTCGCAAAGCAGGGGAAACTTGTGAATTGGCTCCTGTCACGATTGCCCTATTAGTTATTGGAGGAGGGGGTAAGTTGTAATGCTGAAAGAAGTACAAAAATACTACTTGTTTTACACAGCTGAAGGAACAATCCATGTCAATGTTTTCCAATGTATTAACTTTCTAGTATGAAATATCAGAGCTTCTCTTTTAATCCATTTCGCCTTGACTCAACACCACGTTAAAGGTATTGGACGTACTGTTACGCTTCTCCAACTGACTGCCTTTCAAGTTGAGCCTTCAGCTCGTGTTTGTTATAGTTATGGTTCATACCACTGGAATGAATTGGACACGCTAATGTGTCCTTTTTTACTGAGAAAAAGAGCATAGAGGAGAGAAAGTGTATATGATCTGGAATTTCAGGAAACATGTTGTACTTTCCACAGTTGACTGGTGGTGAGGCTGCAAAAGAGCATAAAAACTGATTTTTACTAGTGTTGATGAAGGTCAAAAATATCCAAGCTTCTTTATTAATTCTGTTACAATTAGAAGTGCATTCTGATCAGAAGAATGTCTTCATCTTTCCTAAAATATAATGGGCTCATTCTCTGCCCATGCTGCACCCCATCACCAAGTCTCATGAAAGTTGGCCAAGTAGTTTTTGCGTAATCATGCTGACTGAAGGGCTCTCTGAGAGCAACCTCCGCCAATTCGAATGTAAAAAAAAATTCTGTAGGTTAAACGGACCTGGGCCAAAATCACACTCATGAATCAGGGCACTCTGTGTCAGTCCCTACAGCAATAATTAATCACATCCTCTCTCATTTCCAGTGGCCTTACTCTTCGTCATTTTACTGGTACTACGTCGAGTGAGAGACACAGATGGAGAGCTGACTGTGTCCCGAGCTCCGTTATTAGGCAAAGAGAGACCCCAGGGTCGGTACTATGGGATCCCCTGTGATGCAGAACCTGTGTACGCTGGCTGGTGAGCCAAAACGACCTGAAATAAGCTTTTCTAAGGGCTTGGAAGGACAAAACCGACTGAGGAGAAAATAACAATAAAGGAAGCACAATATGTTGGTAATTGGTTCCTTGAGGGTACTACGACAATTCTACTGAGATATAAACACTTTGCTTTTGTAAACTTGTTTATTGGATTATGAGAGGTTTGCTGGACTGGAGAAAACAGGATGAGTGCCTCGACTTAGTGTGAGCCTCTCTCTTATGCAAAGCACTTTTTCTACCGAAATAATTGATTTACTTTGCACTCGTGTTTTTCTGTGGACTTTTATCTATGGACTTGTGTAATTCCTCAGATACAAGGTGTAGACTACAGCTGGTACCTTGTGTTTTTAATGCTTTTTATTGCAATTCCTTATGTTGTCTTTTTTCTGATGCATGTGCTTGATGTTTTTCATCTGCTTTTTAAAGATTATATATGTATGTTTTAAAATAAAAGAAATCATGATGATTAACTGAAACCTGATCTCCAACTTGTTTGTACTAATTTAACTTGTAGCCCGTTAAAGGATGAAATTAAAAGGGAATTTCTAAATATATGTTTTATATTTTTGTTATATTTTCTGTCAGGTTGTATAATGCCTTAGTGGTTCTAAATGTACAAATAGTTTCCATAATTGAATAGTATTCTGATATATAATGGACCTACTTATGCATTTATCTCAAAAAAGCTGTAATGAAGCTATAATATCGGACGAAACAAAATGTCAATGACTAAAGGTCATTAAAGATATTCTGAGGCAGATATGAGAGGATTACACACCACAGACCCTTTAACAGCAGATATGTTAACATTACAGTAGGGAAAGCAAAAGTCTAATGAATACATTTCAGTAGGACTGAAATACAGCCTTTCCTCTGCGATTGTGTGTGGTTGATTAGTTTACCAGGAACTTCTTACTTGTTGCACTTGTCAAGTGAAAATATCTTCTACAAGACGATCTAATCAATGAGTACAGAAATTCATTCCGCATTCTATGTTAACATGCAACACAAGACTGTGACGATATGATAAGATAAACGCATCCAGAGTGTGACAATGACACAATCTCAGATATGACTGAAAGCTGCATTCAAGACTTGAACACACAACACATTTATGAACACATAGCAGTGGTTTAAGAGATAATGAGATCCATTTCATCAACTTACAGTAGAACATGTTGGCATTATTCAGAAACATTTTCATTTTATGAATTAAATATTAATTTTGAGTATCTGTACTCAACTAGATTACTTTGTGGTAGGTTTGTCCAATTGCTCCAATAATGCACCCATATTTTGAAGCTTGTGTGTTTTAGTATTTATTTTATTGAGTATTTATCTCTGAAATGTGGTCAGTTACATACGTAAAGTGTAACTAAATAGTACAAACAGCGTCAGTTACATATCACTTGCTCCAACGAGTAAAACGCATAATTGAGATATGATTTAAAAATGTCCAATAATTGTCGCGAGGTGGCGACAACGCGCTATTGGAAAGTTGAAAAAAATTACATTTGTCTTACCGGGACTCCGTAGTGACGTAAGAACGCTGGAGAAAACATGGCGGGCACCCTGGCGAGGAAGGTGTCCGGTATGTATTTACAATGTGACATTTTATTCTCATTATTTTGTAAACAGAGTGTTAAATACTTCGTAATATCTTGAACTCTTGGAGCAGATAAGATTAGGTTTTAGCTGTCTGAACTAGCTACTGAGCTCTGCAGCTAACTAGCTTCAGGTGTTTATCCTTCCTGTGTTTTGTCCTTGTGTCTGACAGGACTGCTGAGGCCGCTGTCTGTCTCTCTGTGCGGCCGGACACTGAAGACTCCTCTGCTGTCCAGCTTCATCCCGGCTCACCCTCTGTACAGCTCTGCGGCCCCGGTTTTCCGCGCTCCTCTGCGGGTTGCAGGGTGTCAAACACCCCGATGCAGTATCCTGCAACGGTAAACACCTGAAAGGGTCACTGATAGGGTCAAAAATACTGGTAGTCTGTTATGATAATGATGATAATCATCTGATTATAACAAAGTCCTCGCACATGCCAATGATAAAAAACAGGGTAAATAAATGACAGCAAAGCTACCTCATCATGGTACATTAGAAACCGATAAAAGCGTTGCAAAAATTTATGCTGAACATCATGAATAACAAATTCGTTTGTGAAAATAAGTATGTGCTTAAAATGGGTGAAAATTGCAATCTGGATGCTGTGTGGGGATTAATATAAGGAAGAAACAGCGGATGGAGATGGATCTTCATTGAGACTATCGCCAAAAGGTTAATTGAATTACAGAAAAGTAATCAGCAATCATTTATGGTAATAAATTTGTCATGTTAAGTACATGTTAAGTAAAAGTACCATCCCAGCGTTCTCAATTCTAAAAATGATTAGGTTTGGTAAACTGTATATCTTTTGGGTTTAGACGACTTTGTACAACAAAATATGAATCATGCCTTTAGCTTTGTATTATCTCTAAATAATAAAAGAGACTGCAGTAAGATGCATGAGCATCTCGTAGGATTAGGGAAACAGAAACCAGCTGGATATCTCTCGGATGGTACCTGCTCAGCTGTTGTTGGGGACAGATGGTAACAACAAGGAAGCTATCAGGGAGCCAAAATACAGTTTGGCAGCATTGAAGTGGATGAAATGTTAATAAGCATGTTAGCTCAGTTGGTGTGTGTCCCTGTACGACTCTACTGAGTCTTGTATAAGGACACAATAAAAGTTATTTGCCCTGCAGGTGGGAGACGGTATTAGTGAATGTTGTTTGGATTACAGTCTGTGCATATTATAAAATGTGCCTGAAGAGCCATTCAAACAAGTCCACTTTTTGAAGTGTTGTTAAACTGGATAACTAAGAACTCGCTGTGTTTTATTGCAAGGTTTTATTAGCTACAGTTTACTTGGAAGAAAGTTCAAAGGAAAAAGTTATGTGACACTTGAAATGAAATATTCTTTAAATAAAAAGACTCTACATGTTTATTTTTGTAGGGTATCTGCTCTTCTTCCCTCCTGGACTCAGCAGCCCAGCAGAAGTCTGACTTACTACAGTGTGAAGAAGGGAAAGAGGAAGTCTGTGAAGTCCGTAACAGACAGGTTCATGAGGTTGCACTGTGGCCTTTGGATTAGACGCAAGGTGTGTGTCTTTTGCGGTTCGCTGCCGACATCACAAGCTTGTTTTTAACCCCACACAGTTACAGCGTGCCCCAGTCTAACTTCTTGTTTTTCCTGTCAACAGGCCGGATACAAGAAGAAACTGTGGAAGAAGCAGCCTGCAAGACGAAAGCGCCTGAGGGATCACGTGTTCTGTAACAAAACACAGAGCAAGCTTCTAGATAAAATGACAACATCTTTTTGGAAACGGAGGAACTGGTTTGTCAATGATCCATACCTGAAATATCACGACCGGGTTAACCTCAAGTTGTAGTTTGCAATTCATGTAATGGCTTTTTGTTTACTGCTTGGATCTGATAGAATGATGTTATCTAAATAATAAAGTTCAATGTCTTGAATGATTTTAAATATTCTTTTCAAATCTACCAGGCAAAAATATTGACACACACAATCAAAGATTTGCTTGATATTTTTAATGGCGATAATGAGATTCAACCAACAAATGGAACAACAAATTGAAAGCCATATATCATGTCATCGCATCACTGATTTAGTTTTATATTTTACCATCAAGTTGAAATTTATTTGACATTCTGGCCTGCCAGAACATAATTTCCTACGATAACTTAATATAGTGGTGTTTGTCATCAATAAAGTGGATATATGTATAGCAAACTGATAGTCCTAACATACCCTGTTCTTATCACAGGAGGGGCTGAATGACAAAAAAAAAACATTTGTTGTTCATCAATAAAGTATCTGAAGAGGCCAAGAGCTTCACACAAAATCACTGGAGAATCCGATTTTCATACAAATTAATGACGAATATCATGCAATGATGAGTTTGTCGATAAATGCACAAGTTTACAAATCTGCAAATTGGCAACGCGTTTTTTTTCTCCACTTTACTCTGCAAGAAGAAGAAAATCACCTCCAACACTAACACTGATACCAATGCTGAAACACATATTCTGATTCTGCTGTTGTTTTTTTTTCACTTATCCATTATAAGGACATTTCATGTGCGTAACGAGTGTATCTACAACACCAGAGTGAATGACGTGTAAACAGAACAGTTGTACCTGAGAAGCTTTTCTTTCAAACTTCCAACATGAATGAGGAAACTCCTAAAACTAGTGCGCAAGTCCAACCGTCAACAATCGACACAGTGATACTTTGTGTGAAATGTCTCTCAGGCTCAGTAAATAAAGTTTCAAGATGAAAACATACACATGTGCACAAGTATCACCACCCAATATTAACTTCAGCGTGAGTTTGTAAACCTGCGAACCAGTAAAGTCACTCTCATGAATTCCAAAAATGCAGTAGCGTTGGCTTTACAGTTGCTCAGTGAACAGCAGATGAACAGTGATTTTAAACAAGTTTACATGTAGAGCTGAGAGGGACACCTTCTTTATTTGCCCTAAATAGATGACAGAAGGTGCTGAGAAACTGAACAGCAGATTGTCAAAACAGTCAGCTCCACTGAGAGAACCTCGTATGGCAGTGAAGTCTTTATCTATCTGTGATGCAAAAGTTATTACTTGTTACACAAGCAATTATTCCTCTACCACAGAAGAAATAGACAATAATGATATATTTCTACTGATGATATTCATTAATGTTTTTTTTTTTCCTAGTTAGAGCAGTAATTTATATCCTTAGCGTAGTGCAAACTGATTGTTTGGTTTGATGAGAATATAAATGGGTTAGAAATTCTTTACGCCCTGTCAGTCGATAGTTTTACACCTCAACTATTTCTTTCATTAAGGCTTCAAAAGAGAGATACGTAACAGAATATTTCTGCCACTGCTGTCTGGCTTTTCATTTCTACATGGTAGGGAAGCACCGATTGTGAAATTCTCGGCCGATATTGATGTTTCAAATAACTATTGGGGTCAGTAGCCAATATCACTGTTTGTTGTCGTTTATTTCCCCTGTTTTCTCAGAAAAGCAATGAAATCCTTTATCACACTACATTTGATCGAGCACAAGTTCAATTAAACAAATGTGTGAGAAAAACTTAAGATAGAATTTGCGGGTGATCTGAACAAGCCAATGACAGGCAACATATTACCTGAAGCTTGCGCTGTCCACCTGTATTGTCAGAAAGACGGAGAGGCTAACTTTCTTACGATGAGTCGGACGATGACACTCTCTTACCTCCGTAGAGCGGCAGGTTTCGGCCATTGCTGCTTCACACTGCTACAGTATGGGGCGACCTGGGACTCATGTATCCATCCACTTTCTCCACCTCGGCTGAGTGAAGAGCTCCGGAGAAAGATAGCAATCATGGATGACGTCTTATTCACCATTAGGCCAATTGACAGTAAAAAAGGAGAATATCGGCAGCTAAATCGGTGCATCCCGACTACATGCAAGTTTCTTTTGGTTAATCGACTGATTTCACAATAACTTGTTATGGTAGCTCATCAATGTAGAATCCAGCTGCTCATAAACTTCTCTCCAGAACCGCCATGCGGTCTTTTTGATCCTTGGCATGTAACACATTCTCATTCAGCAACCCCGTCACTCACTGCCAGCTTCAGTATCCAGTGACACTACATTCTGTTTAATAGACAGCAGACAAACGACTGGGAGGACACACATGCGATTGTCTACCCAAACCTGATATATAAAAACAATCAAAACAGTAGGATGGAACAAACTGTACATTAATACATAATCAATAACCCGCAAACTCAAAATGTTCTGTCAGCATGGAGCCCATTCACTCATCTGTCCTATCTCTGTGTCATTTTTTAAATCATGAGCTATAAACTGTATGTATAGAGGGGTCATCATAGGTCACTTTGGTATTACCCTTTTCCAAAGAAATTCTGCTACGGTCAGGTAGCGTTTGGCCATTCAGTATTTCTACTTCTTGCAGCAAAGGCAGCTGGAGGAGTCTGGAGGACAGTTTCACATGGCTTCATTGTTCGAAGAACGAGCACTCCTGGATCTTGTGAGAGGCCTTAAGTCCCTAAGAGGAGGCTAGAAAGAGCAATGAGAGATGGGGATAAAAACAGAGATGAAGACGGAGATTAGTCAGATAATAGTGTCAATGACTTGCACTTTATTTAAAGGATAAGGCCGGCGGTATTATCAAATTACCCTGACCTTCACCTTCAGGCATTTGTTTGGGACTATTTGCAGTTGGATTTGTTGCTCTGGTGAGTTTTACTGGAGTCAGACGTTTCGACAATAAACCACAGGGCCCATGTTTACAATAGTTAAGGAACGTGTCACACAGAGCGACGGTGCGGCACGTTGATGTGTTTTTAATAGCTTTTGAACCACAATGGAGCTCTGTGCAAAAGAGGAATGAGATGCAGCAGACTGCACAGACTGTATTCGCTACCGAGATCAGGTCATTGTCGGTCGTGTCTTGTCATGGGTTTGTTGACAATAATAAAGTAATAAACTTGCAGGCCTTCTTCCTTTAAACAAATGCTGCTTCCTTTAAATGAGCGTCACCAACCAAACATGTTGGGAGTGAAAACAAATTATTTCCAGGACTTCAGCGGAATCAGTAGAGTTTAATACAAACACGGCATCTAATGTTATATAAAGTCATTATCAGGACAGGGGTGACATACACCGTAAGGCAAACCTTGTGAATAGATCATTTGTATTTGGCCTTTGCATGCCACCTTTCCAACGGGTGAGCCATCAATCACACACTACTTTGCACTATGATACCAGTAAAATAAATCATCAGTGAAGTAAGAAAGCCAGACTCTCCACAGTTGCAGACGTGCTGAACCATGATGATTCATTTAGCTTCTCAGCAGTAAAAATGAGCGAATCAGTGAGTAAGTCACCACTCTCAGGAGGCAGTTAGAATCAGGCAGCAGCTGAGCAGCCATGCTGACCAGAGCGCAGCCATGCTGACCAGGCGGTATACCTCAGGAGCCTTCCTTTTAGTCAGCCTGAGCTGCGGCGAGCTTGACGCTACCTGGGGCTTTCTGCCTGCCTCCTCAGGCTGCTCCAGAGCAGGAGGAGTGGGAGTAGCGGTTGTGGAGGACGGAGGTGTCAGTGAGGGAGGGAGGGCGGTGGACTCAGTCTTCAACTGCAGCTGCTTGGGGTCCCATTGGTCTAACCCCAACACCTCATACTCAGCCATGTCAAAATCCTGTTCTGTACCGTGGAAAAGGTCGAAAAGGTCATTCCTTCGATATTGTGTTGTCGAAGGAATGAGCAACACAATATTCCTGTCCGGCCTACTGGACTTAAAGCCAAGGCGTTTTTGTTATTGGCACAACTGGCTTTGGTCAACGGGGATTATAAACGTTCAAGTCATAATACACTATCTTTCCTCCAGACCACAGAACAGAGCCCAGACGGAAAACGTTTTATAAGCCAATTTGTTGCGGCACAAACAAGCTTAACAAGCTTGGCCTTATGAAGATTCCACTCTTCTTCTTTTCAGTTTCAGCAGAATTCTATCCACTTATTTCTTTGTCACATAAAAACATGAACCGCATCAAACTGGAGTTTAAAATGTCAAAATAGTGTTCTAGGATGTCTGCTAGTATCCTATATTTTTCTTAATAATCATAAATCCCATCCACAGGTTTAGGCCCTTTTCACTGTAGAAGCAGGACAGCACTGGTGGACGGCAACATGAATGATGGCCGCATTCAATTTAGGTGAGCATGACCAAGGGTCTGGTGTGTGCTCACTGACATGGCTCACTAGGACTGTAGTAGTACTGAGAGTACTGAAATGGAAACACTGTTAATGTTGATGTGCTCCCCTGTGCTTTGCCTGCGTTGACTAATCAAAATCTCTGCTGTGAAAAGGGCTTCTCGTCTTTATAGACCTCCATTGTTGACCAAAAAATGAAGGTCCTGCTGCTAAACATTATACAAATTCATGGTTGAAAATTGTCCCCCAAAATACATAAATCACTGATTGCAGACAACTACAGCGCTCAGTTGTTTTCAGACATTAACAAAGATTTTGACAGATGGTCCAAAACATGGGATTATTGGTCAATAAGAAAAAGCAGATGTCGTTGTTCCTTGTTCAAAGGAAAGACAGATGTACTGATAATTCTGTCATGTTTTATTTTATCTAAAAAGGAAGAATTATCAGCCGCAAAAGATCTGAAAAATAATCAAGATGAAAACAAACAACAACTGTTCCATTTGGTGTAACACTTGGCACAAGTCCCCCAGCTACATGTGAGTGCTATCACAGGATGGTTGTCCTGGATGCGCTGTGGGCCTGACTCGCTCCAAACAGGAAGGCAGGACTGAGGTTAAAGAGCCACTCAGGAAAGAGGAGGTACTAAAGAATATCTGTTGGCTTAAACAAGCTCGAGCAGGAAGGAGAAATCTGCCGCCCTGTCTTAGTGACCTTTACTGTTCAATGATTGCTTGCCAGAGGCAATCTGCCAGTGGTGTTACTCACCCTTGGTGCAGCTCTCGGACTTGCTGCGCATCATAGTTCGGGTCCGTTGCTGTGCTGCTGCTGGCTGCATGGGGACAGAGTCGGTGTCGACAGGTTCAGACTGGTAGGAAGACAGATCCTGCATGCTGAAGCTCCTCAGCCTGTCGGACAGAACTCCTTGGCCCTAAGACAGGAAACACCAGGTCGTCATATTAATGGCATTAAGAGACAGTGAGAGCACAGGTCCTGCTTCTTTTATTTTATTATAAGATCACCTGTGAAAAATACAAAAATTACAATAGGCTACTGGATATTCTACGTTACAACATTCAGCATCTATTCAAAGGGCCTACTTCATTATTTGAAAAACAACACACTTGATACCCGGGCTTACATTGACCCTCTATTGCATCAGGTCAGTACAAAACAAAAGTCCAGAGTCTGCAGTACCTTTGTTGCAGCCATGACTGCAGCTGTGGCTGCAACATTCAGCCCTTTTCTCCCAAAATGCACCAGCGTGTCATAGCTTTTGTCCTTAGCTTGGCAGATGTATTCATCAATATCCTGGGACAGAAAAAACAAAACATGAATGTTGTATCTCTCTTGGACATTATGTGAATTATGCAGTGTTGACAAGCTGTTCTTGTATTGACACAAAAAGTAATTTTTCTGTTTCCCGACTGACAAGTGCAGGAAACAGGAAAGAAGAAACGAAGGGGCGCCGGGACGTTTCCTTTCTCCTGTCCAGCTGAAAACATCGTCAACAGCTTAATTGGAAAAGTGAATCTACACAGACCAACTTTTGTTCTCCAGGCAGCTGAGAGGCTCAAATGCTATTAGTCACAAAACTGCATTAACCAACATAAAGGCTTAATATTTTTCACCTACGCCTTTCCTTGAACTGAACCAGAGGAAGGAACATAATACTCGGCAGGGTTATCTCACCTTTTCTTTAGAAGAAAGTGTGGGATGTACAAACTTCTTGTAGAGCACGTTGGAGCCTTTTGTGTAAGGGGACAATAACCACACCACGAAGGCTATCTTCAGTTCATAGTAGAAAGGAAGCCTGTAATGGAAACAGCAAATGATGGACCGGATTCCTTCTACATAATGTCATGAAAACCTCTTTTAAAAGTTACGTAAAGGTTATAAAACACCAACAATAAAGAGGCAAAGTTCTTCTCACAGGGACCTTACCTATGTATAATAATTTACACAAGACATGTGAGGTTACTCACCAACAAAGAAACATATCTGTAAATACTTCCACAGTCGTGAAGAGGGCAAATATTATCCAGTACATCATCCATTTCCCCTAAAATGTAACAGAACAGTAAGAATGAATGCAAACCTGTATAACACGCAATAAATTCACATTCATGTTAACTTCATGGCCTGATATCATTTATATAAAAAAATGCCATAAGTATACTCACGTATTCCTTCACATCTCTGTACCTCACAGCTTTATAAGATGAGTAGGCGGGATATAGTGTGCCAAACACAAGTCTGGAAGGAAATGAAAGCGATCAGCTACAGTGTCCAACAGATACTGTGAAGTGCATGAACAGCAGATCAAGTCTGTATGTGGATAATATTACAGAGAAAGTGGGCATACTTTCCGAACAGGTCCAGGGGAGGCTTAGGGAACTGAATTATTATGTAGAAAAGCCTACATGTATATACTTGGGTTGAATATATGGGTCAGTAAACATGTTTTTACACTTTCCCAGAGTAAATATCAAATAACATAATCATGATCAAATAGACATCCAGGGACACAGTGAAACCAAGCAAATAAACTAAGAGAGGACAGGGGTCTTATTCCAGGCTTTGTGTGAGGGAGGGGAGGGGGGGCAACCTCAGAGTATAAAAACACCTGTTATAAGATGATTCATTCTTTTACCTGGTAAATACATCATTATCTATGTTAATTTATGTAAAAGCATGATAAAGGTGCGGTGGAGGTTTTAAATCTCGCCACAAACTAGTCTATTTTTAGCCAATATAAATATGTTTTTGTAATCAGCCTTCACCAGCAGGACTAAGTTAAGGTCAGGTTGTCAGATGAGACGAAGGCAAACCACAAGTTGTCAACCATCTTTTCATTTTCAGTGCGTAAAGTCACTCTGATGCGGCTGATTTGGCGACGCAGGTGACAAGCTGTCAGAGATGAGATAAACTTAGCTCACGTGTTTCTATCTCTTTCTTTACATTTCTGTCGCCTCGCGGACACCTGCGGCCTGCGCGCGGCGCGCGGCTCGCTGCCCGGACGGTTTGAGTGCCTCAGCCAGGCGACAGCTGTGAGTGCGACCTGATCGAATTACTGACCCACATCATGTTGCACCACTTCGGCCTGAGAGCAACCTGAGTGTCTTAGAGTTTAGAAAGGAAAATATAAGAACATATATCCGCTGAAGACGATGCAATTACTGTCGGAGATTGAACGCAAAGCGATCAGCAGGTTTTTGCAGGCCCGGGTAAAGCATACCTTCATCTGTAACAAGATCTTATAATATACATTTAATTACCTCACTATTTTAAGGTCCAGGCCTGCTGTAATTACGCTGATTCATACTTTATGCCGGTTATAACAACCACAATAAAGGGGATCTTATCCTTGTGGTGTATTGATGCATGCATGCCCTATTACAGGAGTAACTCTTGCATTGAAACCTGAGAAGGCGAACCCATCCCTTTTGTTTTTCTTCAATATGGGACATCAACAGAGGAGCTCCTCTCAAAGACCACTCCTGTTATTCAGTTGCCTCCCCATCGAAGGGCATTCCAGTCCGTGAAGGACGATCACATGATTCATATCATTTATTATTCTGCAGATCATGTCACCTCTTTGTCTGTAATAATATAAACACTTGATAAACACGCGGAGTGTCCTGCCGCGGACTGCCAGCCTGTTATAAATACACAGGCCTGGCTCAGCAGTCCTGCTGAATTGACGAAATATCCTCCAAAGGAATTCGGGCCATATTTCAGTGAAAAATGAACAGACAACTGCCCTTCCTACACACTGACGTTTGATTCTGCTTGATTTTAAGACAAGTCGCGGAGGTTGTAGAGAGCGTCGATCCTCCTGCAGCACCGGTGAGCGACCCAAAATCCCGCAAACAACCACGAACCGCACTGTGTTATTATTCTCGTCTGACACTAAGCATATAAAATTGAATTTAAAAATGACTTACACCACAAGTCTGGAGATTATCCAGGAGACCATTGCGCTGGAAAGGCGACAGGACGCGCTGTCTGCGGGGAGGAGTTTCCTCCAGATGACAGGCGGCGTCTGGACGCGCACAGGCGGCAGCGTGATGCAGGAAGAAGACTGGAACTACAGATGGCAGTGTTGCACTGCAGGTCGGGTGGGTGAAGCTCGGTCTTCCGGCCCAACATGTTTAGTTCGGCTATGATTGTGTGCATGGCTTGATTAACCTGTTAGTAGTCCCATGTTGAGATCCTGCCTTTCTCTTTGTGGCCCCTGTGATGACAGTGCGCACTGATGACGTCACACGGAGGCCAAATTATCTGCCAAGACTTCCAGAAACTAAGTCACTTTTAACTAACTTTTGAAATGCTACCTTTGATTAAACCAAACGTATGTAATATGTAATGGAAATTGTACCCCAGTCACCCAGAAGCCAATGTGAACACAGGCAATTGTGTTTTCTTCGACCAACTATATAAAAGGCATCAAATCTCGGATTGCACTGACTAATGTATTTACTGTCCATCAGCTAATATTCACTGCTCTACCCATGAACACAATTTAAACTAAAACAATAAAGACACAACAGGAGCTCAATAATAGTGTAATTGGTGGAATTAATCAAATTTCCAAAATAATGACAATAATATTGGTGCACATTCAAGCTTATCAGGTTGCTATGTTTTGTTCCGGAGTACACAGATTAAAGGGTCATGTTCTGTAGTTTGGTGATCACCGTAAGGTTTGCTAATAAATACCTGTTAAGCAGACTACGCTGCCTTCAAATGTTCAGGCTATATTAACATAGGGGAATAATTTCATGCTCAGCAGCTGCGTTATCCAATCCCACTTTCTCATGGATTACCAACAGACATGTGTTACTGAAATTTCTCGACCTCTGATCACCAAACCTGAGAGCACCTGTGTCATGAGAGCTACCGTAGCTTTGTCCAGCCTCTGTGCTACATCCTGGAGCCAGAGAACAGAGGCAAGGTTTTGTTTTCGTCCAACAAAAGCTGCAACGGGAGGTCCCAGGCTGGCAGTAATCTAATCATGTTGTCCGTTTTGAAGCCAAGGGAATGGTTCCAAAACAAGGACCAAAAAAGCACTGCCTCAAAGCCTGTACGTTTGTGCTCCTTCTTAAACAAATGACACATTAACAAGATATAGCACAATGTAATCTACTACCGGTATTTTCATTTCACAGGTTATATATAAAATGGCAGAAACAAATTATTTGCCGTCTATGTATCAGTAGAAGGAAGTCTGGAACTGCAGGATAATGAAAAGCAACGCTGACTTTGTAACTAAAGCTAACGTTTTCCGAAACAGTTTGTACTTTTTATCCAACCAAATCACATGTCCATGTAGTACAGTCTTTTATCCACTGAGTGGGTTGCTGAAAGCCAGCAGATTCAGATTATCCCAGGCGTATACCTGATGCCTAACATTAAGTGTTCATTAAACTACAGCTACTGTAGGTCATTGTGATTGCTGCTGACAGATGTTAAACAGAGTTTTGCAGCTGACGCATTTACCCTTAAAAAATGAGGTACAATGTAAAGGTGATATGAACAAGCTAGTGCTTCATATTCACATGTATACTTCATATATACAATTTTTTATATTGGCACCTATCGCCTTTGTTGATAAAATTTTATTTCCTTATTTTCCCCCCATCACATAGAAAAACTTTACACACAACACTTCCACAATACATAGTTCCTGCACTAACCAACCTTTCCATTAATTTTCACCTTTACCTCAAAAGGAAAACAATCATGGAACAAAGTCAAGCATTTGACAAGCTGAATGTTAAAGCAAAACATGAGTTAGGGCTGTGTGCGTGCATTTGAGATAGTGTCGTTTACATTTTGAAACACACATAGTAAAGATACATATTGACTGTACAGAAAATCCACCCATTAACTCTAGTGTTTTAGACATTCAACAGATTAGAACTGCTGATGAATAATGATGGACGATTTGTATTTATTATTTCTGCGGGTTGGTTTTCATCAACAGTTATTCAATCACTTGTTTGGAAAATGAATACCCAAATATGTCCACCCCCAGTCCATCATTTAGGACAGAAGAATATGATGAAGCACTCCAGGCACAGTAGGCTTTTCATACTTACATTATTTACACTTCCTTAAACCTTCTGTTTGACTTTGGATAATAGACTTAGAGTACCAAGGGTTACCCCTGATAAAAAAAAAAATAGAAAGCAAAAAATATTCTGGCTGAATCGGCAGAACATTCTATATAAAAAATATTGTAAAGACATTAACTGTCAGAGCACAAAGTTAACCCAAATGATTATGCGTAATATTTATAGTATGAGGCAGAGAGGATGCTCAGTACTGTAAAATGTGAACCAGAATTGTCTCTGTCCTGAAATGGAGTCAGCAAATGAGCTTTGACAGAGCAGTGGCCGTTCACCTTAGCTCCTTAGAGCTGCCAATCTAGATTGCATCGCTTCAATGTCTTCCTCTGACTCATCCTCTGAAGCTGCAGTGGCTCCGCTGGGCATTTCAGGCAGGGCGTCTGTGACTTTGCTGGGCGCTTTGCCAAGTGCACCTAACAGAGCAAAATGCCAGGAAAATGGAATTTTCAGTAGGATTCATTTGTGATATGATTCAATGTGTGGTTCAATTCTAAAAACATTTTTGACACAAAATCCATATTACAAAACAAGAATGTAACAATGGATTGTTATATGTTTTCACCTGCTGTGATCTCAAAGAGGATCTTGTCAACTTCCTCCTCTGCTGCTTCCTCCATCTCCTCTCCATCTTCCATACTCTCAAATGTGTCTTCCAGCATTTCCTCAATGATGCCAGCCTGAAAGATAAATCATGACCATTATAACATAATTGAACCACTTTCTCTTTGACAGATGGTAGAATGTAATCAGAGTCAGCGGCAGTTTTTCAGCTTGTATAAGCTTGTGAATAAATAGAATCTAGATATGTTGGACACTGCTGCGGACCTTCATCATCTCCTGTGAAAGGTCCCTCATGGTGGCCTGGATCTCTGGGATTTTGACAAGGTTCTGCATGGCTTTCATGACCTCTGTGCTCTTCTGCAGGGCCCCAGCTACACGCAATACAGCTGGAAGCAGACAAATACATTCCCCACAATGATGCTATACAGTAATACATTAAATTGTACAATAAAAGAGCAAACTATTCTAAAGATGAAAATAAAAATTTCACGTAAATCATGTAAAATAGTGTCCTCAATTATTATGTCCCTGTCTTGTTAATTCCAAACTCACAAAGTTGATTCTTCATGCTCAGTAGCACAGAGTTCATGTGGGCTTTTGAAGCATAGAGTTTTGTGACAGCACGTTTTGACTGAATCATCTCCTTTGCGAGGATAACACACACATCCTTCTGGCCCTTTTTGGCAGCATCCTTGATGGATCTCTTAACTTTTTCTTGTTCCCTTTGAATATCTGAAACACAATGCATATAATTAAAAACAAATGCAGCTTTTATAATCAGGTCATTAACTGTCATACAACACAAATTCATCATCTTAATGACTCACAGACTTTAGTTCAATAGAAAAAAGTCAGTAGTTGCAAAATCCAATTTAAGTGGTTCAAGAATGTTCTTAAGCAAAAACCCTATCGAGGTATTCCAATGGAAAATTGTAATTATCTCTATCTTAGGGGTTGTTCCATTGTAACGTTTAATGCTAACTTTGCCTTACCTCTAATTTGCCTGTCGAGCACTCTCATTTCCCTCTTGATTTTGTGAGACCACTCATTGACCTGAAATGATACGTCGTTATTTGAAACTGTAACAATGTCGCTCTTACAATCAGGTTGTGTTTATGAAAGACTGAATCATTAGGTTAGAGAATGTTAAGATGTTATAAGAGCTAATCTGTTACAGATAATGATGTCACCAGAAACGCTCAAGATCAGGGTTTGTTTACATCGAAGCGACTGTCATCAGACTAGCTTGTGTGCTAACTAGCTAGCTAGAATAGTAAACACCGATTGAAGCAGGCTGATAGTTGATGGGGCATAAATACAAACACGCAGCTTTACATGTTCTACAATCAATGAAGGTTAACCCTGGCTGACACTGTATGTGGTTTTTAGCCTGCCTGACGTTAGCTATTCAGCTGACAAAAAGTAGCAACAGGAGGAACCAAGTTTAACTCACAGCTAACATTAGCAAGGTTAGCACACGGCCCTTTCGTATTTTCTTACTACGAGCGCAACTTTCAAATAACATCCAGGATTTCGAATATCCGTCCTTACCAGATCCTTTGGTGGTTTCTCCGGTGTTCTCCCGAACAGTCCCATTTTGGCTATTGCCTTAAATGTCAAGCTAACCTGCCTGACTGAAACTAGCTGGCTAACTAAGCTTGTTCAACTAGCGCTTCCTGCTCTCCTTCGGTTGGCTCAGTACAAACATGAAGGAACATTCAGATCTTCAGCAAGGAAACGAGGACAAGTATCGATGGCCCTCGAGGTCGTACAAGCCTCACAATTAAATAAAACAATGTTCTTCTTTAACATAAATTAATTAATTTTAGATAGTTACAATGTATACTAACTACAAGTCAAACTTAGAAGCTTTAATCACTTTTGTATTACATGGAAACATGTTCTTATAAGATATCTCTAAGTACATTCCGAATCGTAAGAAGAAACCACTAAACAATCCATCAAGATGTCAGCAACTCAATTGTATCTAAGTGAAATGTGAATTACAGCTGTCATCTCATTTTAATATGAAATTGAAAATGACGTCATTGTAGATATGACATCATTATTTCAATTACATATGTCTAATGGACTATTCAATTTAAAACATCTGGGACAAAAAACTTTGAACGATTTATAATAAGTCAGAATCTGGAGGTATTTTTCCGTGTAGTTTTTAATAATTTAATATTTTTTTTATTATTTCAGCTAATGCTTTAAGATCTTTTCCGGAAATATAAAATAAGTGTGATCTGTGTAATCTGTACACAAAAGAAAAAACCCTAATATCTGTTAACAATTAAAGCTGTTTTTCACTTGTAAACAACAACATGAGTTCAAATAGAAGTTCAACTGCAATAAATCTCAATCAAGTGATTGTTAAACACCACATACATGGAGAAGCAGGCTCGTTCAATGATTCGAATCAGCTAGCAAGTTTCTACTGGAGTTAGAGGTTGCCATGGTGAAGCTAACTGCACCACTGAGCGAAACAGGGATTCCGCCCAGAAACACCTCTTGATCAATCGAAGACAGTAACTGCTATTGACTCAGTTTTATGTGATGAACAGAACTCTGCTGAATGCTCTGACCTGACTTATTTGTTTGTGGTATTAGAATGTTGGAAATACAGTTCCTGGCCCAAGTTTCACCTCTCCCCCAGATTTTAATGAAAATTATTGAAAGGTATCGCAAAATCACTGTCACTAACAGTAATCATAAAAGGAAAATATGGAAATTCTGTTTTATTATAGAGAACACACAAGGACACACCCGTTGTATTAATCTCTGCATGTACAGTTCATCATACAGCCAGAAAACACCTGCATCAGTAGTGAGTTTACCATTAAGAAATTATTTAATTTCAAGCAGTGCCACTCCCATCAAGCTCCAAATTTTAATTAAATGTATGTGACGCTGACTACATCACAGTAATGTGCACCAATAAAGGTAGAGAGGGTGCCTGACAGACAGTCCTTGGGGGAAACAATGTTGTGTCATAGCTACCGCTGCCGTGGTAGCACTGATGACGTATACTACGGCTCCCTTTCCAGTGGGTTCTAGATTTTTCTTTTATCGATCTGTTTTCACACCAATCACGTCAGGGCAATGGGTGCAACTCAGCCAATCACAGACGTCCGGGGGCGGGCCTGAGCGGCATCAGTCAGTCAGAGCCCGCTGGGTGATGTTGGGGCCGGCGAGGAGTAGGAGAATCCGCTCTGGACATCACTGCTGCCTGGGATTACACTGGATGAGTTTGCTATAAAAAGCTCCACTTACATAACAGCTAGTAATTCAGTTAGTGCACCCGTAGCTAGCAGTCTCGTTTATTGTCAGAGGAGAAATAACAATATATATTTTTGGAATAGAGCGTCATTGTGTATTTTTTCTTAAAGGTGTCAAGTGCGGCTATCGCAAAGGATAAGTTACTTTATAGGTGAATTTAAGAGCGCTCATTATGTCTGTGGTAGGCATTGATGTGGGTTTCCAAAACTGTTACATCGCTGTTGCCAGGAGCGGCGGCATTGAAACCATTGCCAATGAATACAGTGACAGATGCACACCGTAAGTATAAATATTGACAGACATCATCACCGTGAAATGTGGTCTGCTTGTGAGTTTGTTACGCAATGTTTGCGTCCGGAGGCGCGCCGGCTGAGCGGTGGCAGAGAGAGAGCAGGGATGGTGGCGGTGGTCGCGATGAGGCCTGTAACTCCTGGTTTATACACCGTCAGAGCAGGTTAACGTAGGTCAAAATATAACAAACGCCCCTCACATCTAATAGACTGCTAGTTTAAAAAATGTTTTGTTAACCTTGGCTATAAGTGGTCCTCAAAGTTGGCTTAGAACAACTTAGAGGACATATGTCACTCTATTAAAGCATGTTAATATGATGCTTGAAGAAGGAAATGAATAGATGTAGACATGTCATGGCATCTATAAAGGTCTATCTAAACTCTTACCTTGCTGTCTACCCATGAAACAAGAACTAATTTAATCCAAGGACATATAATGAAAGTATTGTTATATTTATACTGTATATCATTAAATAATCTATTTTCAACATCTGGACCGTTTTTGGGGGATTTACAGGCAAAGTTGAATACATTTGCTCCAGCATCCAGCAGAGTGGGATGTGGGGAGGAGAAAGGGGTTTACTTCTGTGGCAAGGTGAAACTAGCAAGTCACTTCACTTCCAGCCAAATGTGCAATGGATCCCTAAACCTTGAGTGACCATATTTGTCAGTCAATACAAACATTTGATGTTGGTTTGAGGACTAAAATATATTTGGGAGTGCAGTTTTTTTTAACAGGATTGGCTTACATCTGAAGGTGAGCTGTTCTGTCTCCCTGCCCCAGATAATAGTTTTTCCTCAGACTCCCTTGTGAAATTTCTTGCATTCTCCGCACTACACATTTGTATCTGTCTACAGCAGTCAGTCAATTATAGTTCTGCTTCGTCTGCCACATCTGTTAGCGGGACTATTTCTGTTGCTTACTTGATTTTCTGATGTGATTGTCTTTCCTCATCAAGGGCTTGTGTGTCTTTGGCCTCCAAAAACCGCATGATTGGAAATGCAGCCAAGAGTCAAGTAAGAGCTTCACTGGCCTTTTGTCCAATTTATGCAATGCAAGGAAAGTTACACATTGAAATGATGTGTCTCTCTTCTCTGTGGTTAAAGGTTGTCTGTATTGCCATGTATATTTACAAAGTAACTACTATGAAACATGGCTTTACAAACTGCAAATTATCATCTTATTTCAGATGATAACAAACTTCAAAAATACAGTCCATGGCTTCAAAAAGTTCCATGGCAGAGCATTTGATGACCCATTTGTTCAAGCAGAGAAAAACAAACTGCCCTACAGCCTACATAAACTGCCCAACGGAAACACTGCAATTAAGGTAAAGCACTGTACAAACTTACAGCATTTACACTGCTTTGTTGTTCTATTTCTCTCTGACTATTTCCTGCTGCCTTTGCACACAGTGTCATTCAACCATGATGCTTACCATGCTAAGTTAGTGGGATGCACAGATGTCATCACAACCTCTTACCTTTAAGGAAAATGTCTCCTGCTAATTTCCTTAAAGATGTAATGGATTTGTGTCAATAGGTGCGTTATTTGGACGAGGACAAAGTGTTCACAGTTGAGCAGATCACGGGGATGCTGCTCGCCAAGCTGAAGGAGACATCAGAGGGCGCCTTGAAGAAGCCAGTGGTGGACTGTGTCATCTCTGTGAGTGATGAAAACAATTTTGAGCGCCATCAACACAATTCACAAAGGCCTACTAAGAAACCTATTTATTCCTGCTGTTTTACAGGTCCCAAGTTTTTTCACAGATGCCGAAAGACGATCTGTGTTTGATGCCACTCAGATCGCAGGGCTGAACTGTTTACGGCTAATAAACGACACAACTGCAGGTCAGCACTGGTGAAATAATTGTTGTCAGTGGATGCAGTATATGGATAGTCAGCAACTTTTTATTTTGCTTGTGGTAATTGCAAGCAGATTTGATCTTGATGGGACTTTTTATTTAAATAAGACAGTGTACTGCATCTAACAAATGCAAGCCTTTAGTAGAAGTAGGGAGCCCAATAACTCCAAACCAAAAGGAAAATATGTTTGATATAAACATTTGTGTCTTCTCTGCATTGTATTTGCTTTCAAAGTGGCTTTAGCGTATGGGATCTACAAACAGGACCTTCCTACTCCAGAAGAGAGGCCTCGAAATGTTGTCTTTGTGGACATGGGACATTCATCATTCCAGGTCTCCGTCACGGCGTTCAACAAAGGCAAACTGAAGGTCAGCCTATAGCATGTATTCATTTGCATCTCTCCACTGCACCTAAATCTGTAAACTCAAGCCCAATTGCCCTCTGGTTTGTCAGGTCCTTGCCACAGCATTTGACCTGTACCTTGGTGGGCGAAATTTTGACGAGGCGCTGGTAAATTACTTCTGCGAGGAGTTCAAGGGCAAATACAAGCTCAATGTGCGGGAGAACCCAAGGGCTCTGCTGCGGCTGCACCAGGAGTGTGAGAAGCTGAAGAAGCTCATGAGCGCCAACTCCTCCGACCTGCCTCTGAACATAGAGTGCTTCATGAATGACATTGATGTGTCCAGCAGGATGAATAGGTACAAATGTTTACATCTCCCTCATCTTGCATGAATGTGATGAAAATGCCGCATTGTAAATCTCTCTCTTGACTGCAACCTACAGGGGCCAGTTTGAAGATATGTGTGCTCAATATCTAATGCAAGTAGAGATGCCGCTGAAGACAGCCCTCGAACATTCAAGTAGGCCCCTCAGATGTTGGATTGGATTTACTCTCATATTGTTTCAGTAATACATACATGATACATGAGATTATGTTTATTTTGTGGTAGAACTGAGCCGGGATGATATTTATGCTGTGGAGATAGTGGGAGGAGCTACGAGAATGCCATCTATTAAAGAAAGGATCACCAAATTCTTCGGCAAAGACGTCAGCACCACGCTCAACGCTGACGAAGCTGTTGCCCGAGGCTGTGCACTTCAGGTGTGAATACTCTTCACTGCAGTTGATGTCAGTCTTTTCCAATGCAGCCTATAAACATTCTGTACTGCAGCTAATGTGTGTTTATTTTTGTGTTGTGTCTGCTGATTGTTTGGGTGCAGTGCGCAATTTTGTCCCCAGCATTTAAAGTGCGTGAATTCTCGATCACCGATGCGGTTCCCTTTCCCATTACTCTGCGCTGGAAATCACCGACAGAAGACGGATTGGGGTGAGGGCATTCTCCCTATGAGTCAGCCATATTAAGCACTAATACCATATAAAACATTTCATTATTTCCCCATAGTCATTCTTGAAAACAATAAATCAAGTTATGTCAGCCAGCCAGCTACGGGACTCTATGACCTGTGTTTCCAACAAAGTGCTGACATATCTTTTTGAATTTTGGTTACAGAGAGTGTGAGGTGTTCAGCAAGAATCACGCTGCTCCATTTTCCAAAGTGATCACCTTCCACAAGAAGGAGCCCTTTGACCTTGAAGCCTTCTACAGCAACCCTCAAGAGCTTCCATACCCGGATCACAGAATAGGTAATGGTGCTATATCTGCTCTTAACCACGAGGCCTCATTCACCTCTTCTGAATCTACTTATTTCCATGCCAAGCTGCTAACACACTGACATACATTCATACACTGATGGGGAAGACATCAGGAGCAGTTAGAGGTTCAGTGTCTTTCTCAAGGACTCCGGCTCCTCCACACTTTGACTGTGAAGGAGCCGGGAATCGAACCAGGAACCTTCCGGTTGAACGCAGCCAATGAGTATCAAACCCTGCAGTTACATCATTAGGCACAGTGAAGCTCACACATCCAAGTGAAGTAACACATTTTGGATTTGAGGTGGACTTTAAACATACCTGCTAGTGCTCCAGAGACAGAGCAACAGATATTAGGATGTCTAGTTCTTCAGATATTTGGCTCCTTTTTTACAGCAAGAGAATGATGAATGATGTGTATGTCCCAAGTACAGTGTGACCCATTTCTGGTTGAGTCCCTATGGGGACCTACAACCTGCATGATAATTATCAGTATTGGAGTGAAGGTGGGTCCTAATGAGTCAGCCAGTGTCATTGTCTGTGTGTGCATGGCTGTAATTCAAACCAATTATTTTTCCATCTGTTACCAGGATGCTTTTCTGTACAGAATGTGGTACCACAGCCAGATGGCGACAGCTCTAAAGTGAAGGTCAAAGTGCGTTTCAACGTCCATGGCATCTTCAGTGTGTCCAGCGCCTCTCTGATCGAGAAGCAAAAAGGAGAGGGAGAGGAAATGCAGATTGATGCAGAGCCCACAGTGCAGAATGAAGGCAGAGCAGAGGAGCAGGTGAGGGGATGTTTTTCAGAATGGCTCGAGTGATGTCATGTGCAGTCTGTCGGTGTGCTGGTCCCAGAAGTTGGTCCAGAGTGAAATATCTTAACGACTATATGGTGGATTGCCATAAAATTGAATACAAATATTTATGATGTACAGAGGATGAATCATAATGACTTTGCCTGTCAGTTGAGGATTTTATCAGGGCTCCTTTAAGCGTCAGTAAACCCTCCATTTTTGTAGCTGAAAGTGAAGCCTTCTGTCTTTTGTGACTTCACATTGTACTTTGTTGTTGCTAGTTGATGACGAGTTGATAGCAGACTTTGCTTTATACTTGTACATTGTTGGGTTTTACCACATCTGTTTAGATCTGGAACTTAGGTCTTTAATATAATTTGTATTGTTTAAAGATGATTCTTTCACTTTTGTCGAATGTATAGTAATTGTGTGTTTTGCTGTTTTAAATACATATATGAAATATTGTGCTATTGAATTGTAATTTTGACGGGATAAAAAATCTGAATGTTTGTCTTGTCTCAGACTAAAATGCAGGTTGACCATGAAGGCCAAAGCCAAGTGGACCAGCAAAACGATGACGACAGTTCCACTAGTAAGGTCAGTTTGGCTGCGTTTAAACAAATCAATTGTGGAAAAATTATTATAGGATACCATTATGGCCTCAAAGACAAACGGCTTCATGAAATACATAGAAAAATACTGATCAGTCAAAATATCATCATATACAATAAAAGTTATACATTGTAAGAAAAGCAAGTTGTAAAAAAGGGCTTGATTCTGGTTTCCCAATCAGGAGGGTTCAGCCGGGGAGAAGCAGGACCCAGCAGCAGGGGGAAGCAAACCCAAACCCAAGGTGAAGAGTATTGATCTGCCCATCGTGGCCAACAACATTCGACAGCTTGACAGTGATGTCCTTACCAACTTTGTGGAGTATGAGGTGAGTGGCCACGGTGGCCTTCATAAAGGCTGAGTCATAGTCTGATTTAAATACTGATGACCTGCACTCAAAGGATGGATAATACGGGATATGCACTTGATATGCACTGTACTCGCTGTGGTCTGCTGTCGTTGTGATTTAATTACGGCTTTTTAATCAATTGATTGGCTGAAGAAGGTGCTTCAGTGATTGTTTAATGGTAACTGATTGAACTGTGCCTCCATCACTTTACAAAAATTGTTCTGCAAAGTGCCTCTGGTTAAGTGTATTGATATTAGGCTAGACATGAAGCTGAGACCTTGAAATATGTTTTTGCATCAATAGCCGTAATGGCTACTAGATTTTAAAATTAGCATCCACTCTGAATCTACCTGCCAACTATTCAGATCATGAGTCTGTACATCGATTGTAACATATTTACTCCTAAGGAATAATGCACAAATTATAAATTCATAACAGACCGTTAACTGGCATCCTGGTGTACATTAAAATACGGATATCACTGGTATCAACAAGCTAATGATGAGCATTTCTTTTCCTTGTAAGAGGTGTTAGTTGAACATGTTAATGCTGCATATTATGAGGTTGTAGGTTGGATTACATGATATTTTAAGATATTATGTTATGTTGTTGTTGCTAGTGTAAGGCAATCTGTTGTTTGTGTGTCTCTCCCTCATAGCGTCAGATGACTATCCAGGACAAACTGGTGAAAGAGCTGAATGATGCT
Organism: Macroramphosus scolopax; assembly: GCA_901007825.1. Lineage (NCBI taxonomy): Eukaryota > Metazoa > Chordata > Actinopteri > Syngnathiformes > Centriscidae > Macroramphosus > Macroramphosus scolopax. The sequence goes on from CAAKHC010019093.1 coordinate 226,684, forward strand.
AAAAATGCTGTGGAGGAGTACGTATACGATCTACGGGATAAACTCTGTGGGATCTATGAGAAGTATATCACAGAAGAAGTAAGTAATGTTTTTTAATGATAGTCACCCTGACACTGTAAAGAACAATATAGTTGGAAGACATGCAACTCATGGCTAAATGTATTACTTTAAACTCTCCCTTACAGGACAGCAACCGGCTGTCGCTGCTGCTGGAGGACACAGAGAACTGGCTGTATGAGGATGGAGAGGACCAGCCCAAACATGTCTATGAAGAAAAGCTGGACGCATTAAAGGTTTGTTTTTATTCAAAGAAAGATCTTACTTTTACGTACTGATGCAAATGGAGAAAAATGTGTAACAGATGTGTTATGCAGTAACATGAATGGACATCTTGTTCATACGAGTGCTGTTCTATTCCAGAGTTTGGGTCAGCCCATTCAGGATCGCCACAGAGAACATGAGGACAGGCCGAGGGCCTTTGAAGAGTTCGGCAAGAAGCTACAACTCTACATGAAGTTTGTGGATGCCTATAAACAGAAAGTAAATCCTTTTGATATAGTGATGCGACGCATATGGTTATGTAAATGTTATTTCCATGAAGCCATAGAGGTGAATTGGGTTGTAATTAATTCTCTGAATTAAATTCCTCGTCACAAACTCTTCCCCAGGATGAGCGATACCTACATGTGAGTGCAGAAGAGATTAGCACTGTGGAGAAATGCATGAACGATAGCATGGGCTGGATGAACAGCAAGATGAACGCACAGAGCAAACTCGCTATTACCCAAGATCCCGTCGTCAAAGTAGCAGAAATCATTGCCAAAATACAGGTATGTGACAGACTGTTGAAGAGTGTATATTCTTTCCACCATTAGCAGTTTCTCTTGTCTTGTCAACACACTCTACACTGCTTACTTCCATACTCACAGGAACTGCAGGGTGTATGTAATGCAGTGATCAACAGGCCGAAGCCCACCGTGGAAGAGGCCCCTGAGGTGAACGATCAAAACAGCGGAGCCCATAATTGCCCGACTGCCAAACAAGGAGCAGACGGAAAGGGAGAGAACAAGGGAAGCCAGCAGACAAAGTCTGGCACGAAAGAGATGGAGGTGGACTGAGATCCGTGTCTGAAAAGCAAACTCTGCAACCATCACTGCATTTACCATCACTGACCATTTAGACAGCAAGAGTATGAATCATACCTGGGACCATCTCTCGATCCTCACAAACCACTTCTGTGGATTGTTTTTTTTTTTTTTTGGTGCCCTCCATCAGACTTTTAGCTTTTCAGATTTTTCTTTTGACCTCCTCATCCTTATGTGACAATGATGTGCTTAACTCTCTCAAACGTTTGACAAACTTAATAAAAGAAAATATGATGCAATAGATCAAACTCTGATTCTGATGAAGAACTGTTTCTCTGTACCCTGTTCCATGTGTGTCACAAGAGTCCAACATCAGCAGTAAATCACATCGCCCATAAGAGGATTAATTGCTGTTATGGAACTATTAGCTTGTATTCAATAATACAAATTATATATTTGTAATGTCCATGTCTAGAAACTGTAAATACTATTTTAGTAAACAAACGTAGCCAGCAATATATAATATATTATGTACATGAACACATTCCCGGTGTTACAGTAGCAATGCCTGACACAGCAATTATCTTTGGGAAGTGATTGGTAGCCTGTTTCCTTTTTAATTTTCTTATTCCACACTTAAGCTATGGGTTTTAAAGATGGAAAAAATAAACACATTCAACTGTGAGACAAAATGTATATAGGGTGTAATTATTTTCTTTTTAGCAGCTGAAAGAAATTGTCTTTCTTTACCTCTATCAAACTGAACCGAAGAAAGTGTGAAGGCTACAGAGATTTGAAATCAAAGGCAAGAAAACGTAGAGGTACATAGATTACACAGAAAAAAGGGAGGAATATGTTATAGTACATGTGCACAGCTGTGTGTGCCTGTTTATATCTTGTCAAATTGAGCTTTAAGTCATAATGATTAAAGGAGAAAATCAATTCACATTGTGATTAGATAAAAGATAGCACATTGCGAATGATATTGAATATGGAATAAATATAACACTGAAACTATGAAATAATCCAATAAACTTTCAAAACTGCTTATAAAATATGCATATATTGTATATACATGATACAAAATGTTGTTTCATCCTGCTTCTTTGCACACACAGCTTAGTACAGGTCTTTTTTTTCTATAATTCTAACAGTTTTATTTAGAAATATAGTTTTTCAAGGTTTTTTATTCATGCCAGTTCTTCGATGACTTGTTTCATGTCCTAATACTACTTTTTTTTTACGAAAATGTCTGACATTCAAGGCAAGTAGGGCGGAGCAAGTTGTGTGATTGATGAAATAAGTCAAAGAAAATAAAATGTGTTGGATCTTCAAGAGTTTCTTGATTATATTAAATACGGTGTCTGAACTAGCTCATATGGTAATTAATTTGTATACTATTCAATTACACAAAGTTCTCTTTTAGAATATTTGGGAGCCTGCAAGCAAAGAACTGCACAAATAATAAAGAAGCAACTCGTCAAAAACACTTCACAGGGAAATATATATTATATAAAAGCTGACAAAGTGTAAGTCCGAGTCTAAAACTCCAACTTCAAGTACAATATGTTTCTACTTCACAGTGTACGACCTTTAATGGAGGCGTGGTCAACCAGCTTGTTATTGTCGACGTAACGTGTGACGTGGCCGCGAGGGTAACGGGCGGATATTTTCAAAATGGAAGATATAGCAAAGTTTTGGAGGGGAAGACATGAACAACATTTATCTGCCCTATGAGAACCTCTGTGATGATTATCGATGAGATCACTTGATAGGATAACATTAACAGAAAGCCGCATGCATCTGCAAAACCAAGCAAAATGAGTATTTCGATCGGTGAAAAGATTGAGGTGAGTGTCTTTTTGTTCGGCCAACGCCTGCGAGCTCATTTCAACTTCGGCTGTTAGCTAGCAGGCTAAATTTAAAGCTTGACTGGTTAGCCAAGCGCTGGCCTTTTATTTGTTGTTAATGTTATGTTGTAATGTCAAATGTTAAGAATACATTTAGGTCGATACTTTTTAAATGTAATGTATCAAACTTTAACCGCTAATACAGTGACTGGTGACAATTAGTTAACTTTAAATAACGTTAGCAAGTAACGTTAAACAGCTCTTCGTTTCATTACGTTTTATGTTAAATATTTAGAGTAAAAGTAACTTAAATGGGTCATTTCTTTGCCATAATTAATATTATTGTTATTATATAGCAGCGTTATCAGCTATACCGTAGCCTCACTACCTGGGTGTGTAACCTTCCCACGGCTCTCTCGGGACAAACATTGTTGTTTCTTCTCTCTGCATCACTTTGGAAGCTCCATATGCTGCTTGGCAATGGATACACAAGTGGCCCCACTTAGCGGGAAGTTAGCCGGGATAATTGAAGGTTCTGGTTGGCCATATGACAGCGTCAGATGTTGGTGGCTTGTTTGACAGTTAACATTTGTTGTGGGAGGATTTCTCCTGGGTGAAGTTGTTAGAGGCTGGATTGTCTTTTTGTACCTGTACATCCAGCATGTCGCAGGCTCGAGGAACCATAATTGATCGGGTTATTCACTATTTCCTCCAAAACCAATCTGCTGACTCCCAAGCTTGCAGAGATGAGGAGGATAGATTATTTTATGCTCAGGAGCTCAAGATCGAGGTATCATGCTTTAAAAGATTCTCTCTCCAATAGGGTCGAAATAGGAACATTATTGTTTTTAATATTATAGTCATGTTTTGCTTTAGATGTAATTTGTTGGTCATAAAACAACAAGTTTCATTTTCTTTATTCTCATTTAGGACTTTAAAGTCCTCACCCTCCTGGGGAAAGGCTCCTTTGCATGTGTTTACCGTGCAAAATCAGTGAAGACGGGTCTGGAGGTTGCTATCAAAACGGTAAGACTCCCTCACCCACCATTTATGTCTTTGTTAGTGGCTAATAATTATAGCATGCCTTACAAACACCCAAGCTGTTCGGGGGCTGACCGTTGAAGTGTGAACTTGAGCTTTTGGTTTGTGAAATGCTTTCCCATGGGCTACTTGTGGTTAATCCGTCAGTTGTTGCAGGTTGTAATTATCCCTGTCTGTCTCTGCAGATTGACAAAAAAGCCATGCACAAAGCTGGTATGGTCCAGCGTGTGACAAACGAGGTGGAGATTCACTGCCGATTGAAACATCCTTCAATACTTGAGGTAACGTTGGCTGGACACATCTCATTTCTTGTATCGTTTATTATGTTTATCAATGTTCATTATTACATAACATGAGGTTTGCTGTATCACCTGTATTTAACGTCCCAAAGATTTTTCTGTGGGACATCACTCCTTTTTTTCCTTTCTGTAAACTGTTCATTACACATGAAGATGTACTTGTGACGCCTCGCTTCATGATATGTTAGGTTTTCACTCAAAAGCAAAACAGCACAAGTGGTTGAGCTTTAATTTTGTGTTTTGGGACATGAGGTGTATGTTGGCTGTATTTCAGTGTGTGTATATCAACTTTGTATTATCATCGTCATGGTAACGTGACACAGAGCTTGCTCTCTCCTCTGTAATCTTTTTCAGTATTTCACTGTCACAAGCAGGGGAGCTGGCTTTGGTTTTGTCTAGATATTTGGGTGAATGTTGAGTGCTTAGATTCTTTTTTAACAAATCATTATGGTCCTCTTGGAGTGTCAATTGATAGATGACCGGTTTCACAAATTTAGCTCATCCCTAAAATAGATCTATTTTTCCAATAATATTAACATAATAGTCAAATTAGTATTCATATATTTTTAATTTAATCTGAATTGTATTTCTTGTCTTTTCTGAAGCTCTACAACTACTTTGAAGACAGCAACTATGTATACCTGGTGTTGGAGATGTGTCATAATGGAGAGTTGACCCGATACCTGAGAGAGCGGAAGATCACCTTCTCTGAGGATGAAGGTCAGACTTCTTATTTGAGATGAAATTGTTTTATTTACTAATTTGAAGGAAACCTTTCGGAGTCTTTTTTGTGTGAAATAACAAGAGCTGAGTTTACAACCCCGGGGACTCACTCTTAAAAAAGCCACCAAAACAAATCAATCGCACTGCTGGACTACTAAACTCCCACCAAATGTTTTAGAGGTGAATGTCGTTCGTAAACTGTTAACTAGTTTCTGGCTGCTTTTAATTTATTGTCTTTTGCTTTTTTGTACCACAGCAAGACATTTCATGCATCAAATAGTGAAAGGAATGCTGTATTTACACACGCATGGCATCTTGCATCGAGATCTGACCTTGTCAAACCTGCTGCTGACCAACAACATGAACATTAAGATCGCAGACTTTGGCCTGGCCACTCAGCTCAAACTCCCCAGTGAAAAGCACTTCACCATGTGTGGGACGCCCAACTACATCTCTCCGGAGGTGGCTACCCACAGTGCACATGGCCTGGAATCAGATGTCTGGTCACTAGGGTGCATGTTCTACGCCTTCCTAATGGGTCGCCCTCCATTTGACACAGACACGGTGAAGAACACCCTCTCGAAAGTGGTTCTTGGGGAGTATGAGATGCCCAGACATGTGTCTCTAGAGGCTCAGGACTTGATCCACCAACTACTGCAGAGGAACCCTGCCCAGCGGCCCAGTCTCTCTGCGGTGCTGGACCACCCATTTATGACCCAGAGCCTGCTGGTCAGGACCAAGGAGCTGGGGCTGGGTGATGAAGGATCCATTGACAGTGGCATAGCCACCATCTCCCCAGCATGCACCTCCTCCACCTCTGCCAGCAGTAACAGCCGCCTACAAAGGAGAACCAGGCATATGATTGGCTCTGCTCTGCCTAACCGCATGACCCCCATTACAAGTCTTCATCACCAGTCAAGCAGCGGCTATGAGGATGGAGACCAGTGGCAGCAACAGCATCCACACAACAGTCTTCACAGGGAAGGCCGGGGCAGGGAGTTTAATGGAGAGGCGGGTGGACAGCCTCACTCTCGCTACCTAAGGAGGGCTCACTCCTCAGATCGCTCCGGCTCTTCTGGACCAGTCCAAACTTCGCTTCCCCCTGAGCTTGTGAGATGCCACTCAGAAGAGACACTGACATGCGTAGGAAGACCACTCTTCCCCACCCAACATCCATTTTCCGAGCGTGGTCGGCTAACTTCTCCTCCTGTCAAGCAGTCAGCAAAGTGAGTTGTTTTCCCACTCAAATTTGAATCCTGTTGTAATTCAACCTGACAGTAAAGATTTCACTTTACTGTTTTTCAGTTGTGGGTATTCATCGACCACACAGACCGCACATCTACCAAACTTACAATTCCGAGACCTGGAGGGAGTAACGAACTGGCTCAATAATGAGGGTAACGTTTTTCATGTTCTTTCATTTCTGCGTGTTCATGATAGATTTCAGGATCGTTACTTCAGTTTTGAAGCTGAGCCAGTATGTTAGAGAAGGTTTTCCGGAACTGGTGGAGAGGCTGGTCGGGATTATCCATAATAGATTTGTATAAATTAAATCATCCTTAGTGGATTTAACCTGAGATCCAAAGGCTAGTATGAGCTCCAACCACCCTTTGGAGTCTTAATATGAATAAAGTAGTATAAAAATAGATGAAAAGATCTTTAAACTCTCTAAATGCAGTATAAAACCATCCTGCTTAAGCAAATCCTTACAAATGTTTTCTTTTCTTTCTTAGGTTCTGGGCCGAGGCCCACAGACAACAGTACTCACAGCAGTAGCGGGAGTTTCCACAGCGGCAGAGGACCTTTAGAGGTTCACAGTTCGTGGGCAGATAAGCCCATGAGCCGAGCTGTGAACCCTCATCACAACCAGCACCACCCTCCCCCCTCCAACCCTGACTTTTACAGGGAGAATATACCTGGAGCAGAGTTCCAGCCTCCTCACAGCAGAGAGTCGAAGCTCCACTCGACCAAACCCAGCGTGGAAAAGGAGAAGAAAACGCTGAAAGACATTGTCCCGCCTCTGTGTGCATCCAGACTGAAGCCTATCAGACAGAAGACCAAAAATGCTGTTGTAAGTTACTGTGCACGGGGATTCGGTGCATCATTATCCATTTAAGGTTTCACTTTATTGAGTTCAGGTGAAGAATGTGTTTGTCTAATTGTCCTTCCTGCAGGTGAGCATCCTGGACACGGGCGAAGTGTGTATGGAACTGTTAAAAAGCCACACTGGGCAGGAGAGAGTGAAAGAAGTCCTTCGGTTTTCCTGTGATGGTTCAATGGTGAGTTCTTTGAAGATCACAGTTAACTTTCCTCTATTGTTTTACTGGTAGGAGATGAAGTAGTAACATATGATACAAGCTTGTTGCAGTGAATGGTAGCTTATTATTATCATCTCTTGTAGGTGACAATATACCAGCCTAATGGTGGAAAAGGCTTTCCTGTGCTTGACTGCCCACCTGCTCTACCAGAAGATATTCTGATTTGTAGCTACGAGGATCTTCCAGGTTAGTTAATGGACATATATCGTCACATTAGCTGATATGAGGCCAGAAACTAACTCAGTTGTTTTTTTGTCATAGAGAAATACTGGAAGAAGTACCAGTATGCCTCCAAGTTTGTTCAGCTTGTGAAATCCAAGACTCCTAAAGTGACTCTTTACACCAAGTACGGCAAAGTCATGCTGATGGAGAACTCTCCCACCGCAGACCTGGAGGTTTGCTTTTACGATGGTGAGTCTTCTATGGACGTGCGTAGTCTTACTAGGAGGGGAAATTGGCAATGATCCGTCTGTCCTACGTGTTTTACGATGCTTCTTTGGTGTTGTGTAGGAGCAAAGACTCACAAAACGTCCGAGCTGGTGCGCGTGGTGGAGAAGAGTGGGAAGTCGTGCACGGTGAAGGGTGAGGTGGGGCTGAGTGGCCTGAGCCCAGAGAGCAGGCTCTATGTGGAGCTGTCTGATGAGGGCCACAGCATGTGCCTCTCGCTGGAAGCAGCCATCACGGAGGAGGAGCAGCGAAGTACCAAGAATGTGCCCTTCTTCCCCATAACTATTGGCAGGTGAGTGGGGCGTGCTGATATTCTTTTACTACTTACAATCTTTTTCTCCTCATCTTTTGTTGCTAACATTAGCTCTGCTTTTTCAATTCTAGGAGACCTGCAAACCCAGAGTCATCTTCACTGCCCTCCAACCCGGTACCTGCTGATACAGCTTCTCCTCCTCACCCTCCACATATCACTCCCTCGGTGAGTGAAGCACAGCCTCACACTGCAGGATGCATTGTCAGATAGATGATCTGTAACAATTGGAACATTTTTATATACTCTAGATGATCTCCTACGATGGGTCTGATTTCACCTCGGCCAGCCTGAGTAAGAAAAGCTCCCCCTTGCGACAAGACCTCTTGCAGAGCTCAGGAAAAGTGGTGAAGTCCGTATTTGTGCCCAATGTGGGGTGGGCATCTCAGGTAAAGGATATGTAATTCTCATAATATCTTATAATCAGCCATTGAATCATGGTTGTCATTAAACGCTTGCATGTTTGTGTTTGCAGCTGACAAGTGGCGAGGTGTGGGTGCAGTTCAACGATGGGTCCCAGCTGGTGGTTCAGGCAGGAGTTTCCTGCATCACGTACACGTCTCCGGATAGGCGGATAACCAGGTGTGAAACATTTTAGAAATGTCTTTCTATTTGCCGTGTGTACGAGGGCTCTAGAATCTGAGTGAATCTCAATGTTTTCCGTCTTATTCACAGGTATAAGGAGAACGAGAAGTTGCCCGAACACGTCAAAGAGAAGCTGCACTGTCTCTCCACCATCCTGGGACTGTTGGCCAACCCGACAGCGCATCACACACTCCCGCATTAACAGCCTCAAAAAAAATATTAGTATTAGAGCCTTTATACCTTTGTTTTGTCCTGTGGTCTTGTAAATATGTCTTTGTATTTCCTTTTCTTTTTACATGTACAGAAGACTGAGATTATGAAAAGATATTTTTTTAAATCATTTTGTATAGTGTCTGTTAGCCCTGAAAGTGTTTTTGTCATTTCTTATCTTCTACAACTCAATGAAATGCGCCGTTCATAAGGCGGAGGCAAATAAAATGTCTGGAGGCTGGGACGGGAACTGCTGAACTTTGTTTTCTAATCTTCTCTTTGCACTTGATACATTCATGCATGATAACAATGAATCTTTTTAGAAAGAAATTAAAGTAATCAGAGCTTCATTGGGGCCTTGGGTACGACACATGTTCACCTGACTAAATATAATCACTGATGAAAGACAAATTTAGAAACTTCAAGAGATCCATTTACACAGAAATTATTCATGAAATAAGACACAGCCAGATAAGGTATCACATGTTTATTTCTCCCTGTTGGATTAAAAAAGGTCACAAAATTGTGGATTCCTTTCAATTACAGAACCGATACAAAACAACATACTGTACGGATGTAAGTATATACACATACTGTACAGGACACCCAAGGAGTAAACATTCAGGTGGAAGCTGGGAGCAGGATGACACCGGGTTGCGGAAATGATCACGGGGAAGGCTTTACCATTTATTTCCCATTAAGTAGCACAATAGAGAACAAAGGGCACACAGGATGGTGGTGTACACAGAAAACAGCCTTCTCAACATGGACTGCACCTTCAACCTCTCCCCTATTGCTCGCTGTGGAAACACCTCAATTAGGGAGAAGTATGGGAATGGTTCCCCTGAACCTGCTGCCTAAAATTAACACCTTTGCACTTTTTAATTCTGCTGTTGCGTCATCACACGAGGGGCAAATTGGTCTTTCAAGAATACAGCTGAAATAGCGACTAACCTAGAAACATGATCACATCATGTCTAGTGAGGGAAAGAAAAAACGTTTTCCAAATGTCAAAACATGTCTTAGAGAGATGCTGGTGAGATGGCGGTGACATTTATGATCACGTGGCGAGCATGTAAGTTCCCTCGGATACTGATAGAGGAAATAAAAGGTTGCGGAGGTCCCTGGGACAAAAAGAAGCAGGTTCAGAGGAATTCAAAATTCTGTATGCACTGATTGGGCAGATTGTCACACTCGTTCCCAGTAGAAGTTAGAGGATTACAACATCAACCATAAGATCATCTGGTCCTATGACACCAGTTTTGTTGCACAACCGAACCTCAAATTTTACTTTTCCTTTAGTAAATATCCACCGTTTGTTCAAAAACATCTCATGCTTTCATTTATATAAAACATTTTCCCGATAAAATCTCAATAAAATAAAGTTGCTCTTAGTAGATGTCAGCACAAAGCTATTAACAAAATTGGAGTAAAATAATAATAATAAAAAAAAAAAAATCTGCGGACAGCTCCGGGGAGCTGGACTCCCCGACTTCCCCTTCAAATGATTTCAACATGTTACAATTACAGCAGCTGGAACAGAAGATCGGAGGATTAGGCTCGAAGCAGATCAACCAACTGGATTCTTTATATTATAATATTCCAGAAGTGTCAAATCAACCAAAGATAATAAAACTGAACAAGCTGCTCAACTATCTAGTTGTAATTTATTAGTTATTAAATTGAATCTCGTTACATGGTAGCAAAATCATCGGTAGCCATTTAGCTAGGTGTCAAACCTAAATTTAATTGGAATAAATTATTTTGTTATTCATAACATGTTGAGACTCGTTACTCATGTCGATTAAGCGCCAGTCTGTTGATGTGTCAGGTTTGCCTCAGGAGAGTGCTCCCGTCTCAGACACGCAGTGAACACACTGTTCAAGGAGACTTCCAACCCAGGAAGCAATGTGAGACATCTCACAAGATCTCACTGGAATTCTGAAAACCTCCCAAATTCTCTAAAAAAAAAATATCCACAAGCGGAATGTGACCCTCGTCTTCCTGCGCTGGAGCGACGTGAACTGGGAATCGAACAAAGGAACAGTCTGGCGTACATTAAAACACTCAAGCCTTTAAAACACGGGTGCAACAATCATTTAGAAAAAAAACTTGGTCACATGGTCATGGAGATATTGTTTCTTTTTTTTAAGCTGTCCATCCTGCACTTGAAGTAAATGTGATGGCACTGAGAAACGTGAACAGCTTATCTCTTTGTTCAAACTAACTAACCCATCTTGTCATTCTTGTTCAGACTCATCAGGTCCTCTGCAGTCGGTTGGCCACAGTCACATAGCAGCCCGGCATCTGTGGAGTAGCGTTCAAACGTCCAGCCAGCCAGCAACTCCTATCCCCCCTTCACTTTGTGCAGAGGAGTCAGTGGTATTGACCAGAATACAAACAAACACTGGCAAGGTCCGTCACAATGTAAACGCACCTCTGTGTGTGTGTGTGTGTGTGTGTGTGTGTGTGTGTGTGTGTGAGTGTGGGTGTGTGTGTTTGTGTAAGTGTGTGTGAGTGTGTGTCACAAAGGATCATACATTGCACATCTAGAGGCACATCTTTCTCCAGCCCTGATTTGGCCATTTCCTTCAGCTACCTCATCTGGACCCTCTCATTACAGCAAACTCACACGAGAGAGAGAGAGAGAGAAAAAATAAAAATCAGCTATTAGGCAAAGTTCCCAAAGGTTCACATTACAGTTCTGTTAAGTCTCATTAGACAAAACCAAAAATACAAAAAAGGCAGAGAGAAAAAGCTTACACCCAATCACCATCATTTTCAATAACTACATAGGAAAAGGTTTCTGATTAGATATATTATCATTAACATCATAATTATTATGATTATTATTCATTATTATTGTCATCCGTTTTTGTTCAGGGGTCAAACGGAGTGGGGGATGGGGATCAGTCACTGGGAGGAAGCCTTGGTGGCTATTGTGGAGACACAGTGCTGCTGAAAGTTGGGGGACATGGCCGAGTTGCAGCCCAGTCTCTGACGTGGGCCCTTCAGCCCTCCGTCGCCCTCTACGATCCAGGGGCTGCTGCTGGCCTCTTTGCCCAGCACACCGCAGCAGCTGGGGGCCGGCGGGGCGGCGCTGGGTACTGTGGTGGTCACTGACAGACCTTTGGGCTGCTCGCTGGCGGGGGCGAAGTCGGGGCTGTGGCTTTGAAGCACACTGCTGATGTGGTTCAGCAGATCATTGAAAAACTCTGGGACGCCCTCATAGCCTGCGAACACAGGAAGACATTCAGTGACTGAACTCTACTTTATTTAAATCACCTCCCTGCTTAGAAACTTAACAACACAGCATATTAAGTAGCCGGATAACCGGACTTCAATGACATATCATTTTAATTATTCACTAGAATCATAATTATTCAGAGCTCTGCATTATATTCTTTTCCTGTCCTCAATTGCAAATAATATTTTTCAGTTATATTGTCAGAAAGGGATACATCTGTGTTAATCTTTCTTGCTTATTTTACATATGGGACTAAAATCAGATAATAAATATGTGGAAAGATCATGGAAAACAGGCCACATGAGATAATTATCAACTTAAAGGAAACAACAGCGCTCTCTACTGGCACATGTTGTAGTTACAGGTCACAGGTGCATGTTATTTTGTTCATAAGTCAGCAGTGGGAGTACTGCACTACTTGTACCATTATCAAAAGGCATGAAACAGATGACCATCAGACCAGACGTGGCAGGTCAGTGGGGATTTGAGCTGGCTGACTCTCCAAATTAACTCAATGATCTTATTCAGGTTTCTTAACTTTGACAATAGCATTAATTTGTGGCATGTTTATGCATCATTCTCCTTTGGGAAATACTCTGATTGCATGTAGAGGAGCTCAATCAACTCAAGGCTTCACCTACCAGGGAATGCATTGATATCGATGACGGCATGTTGGCCTGTTTGGTTATTGATGATGACATCGATGCCAAACAAGGACACACCCAGCGCCTGTCGCAAGGACCTGGACAGCTCTCCGATGACATCATCGCTGGGGGGCTGAGATACTCCCTCTACATTCTCCCGCTAAGAGAAGATAAAGCGTTAACGTGTGTCTGCAGCAAAAGTCTTCACAAACATTGCGTGTGTTTTTGGATATAAGCGAGTTTGTACGTACCGAGGTCAAGTCTGAGGAAGACTCTGGTTTGGAAACGTTGTGGCTGTTGAAGAAAATAGCTTTCCTGTCTGAAATGGAAAAAGGGTAGATTATTACTGAGGCAGTGCTTATTACAGATTGAAGAGCCTTTCCAGTAGTCTTGTCCAGACACTTCTCAATGTCATCCACTAGGTGGGAGCAAAGGTCAACTGCTTACTTGAGGCTACTACAGACTTTACCAAATCATGTCTTAACTGCTGGTGTTATGAAACAGAAACAGAAAGGTAAAACATAGAGTGAAGTCCTTATCTCTACTCCCATATGTCATATTGAAAGTTCACTGTAAAACTGTGATGCCTCGTGAGGGATTTTCTTTGAAGCTGTGACAGGATGGACTTCTAAATTTATTACCCCTATTTCCATTGTTATAATCTCCCCTGTAATAATTGTAATGATCAACCAAAGCGTGTTAGAGTGACGCAAGAGGGCTGGGGAGTGAAGGAAAAAAAGTAAAGTCCACCACTGTCCAAGTAAATATGCCCCTCAGGTTGTGGTAATGAGGTGCTAGACAGATGGAGTCGTTCATTGTCAGGTCGGAACACCTAAGAGCGACACTTTAACTCAGATAGAAGCATTAGAAGGACGGCTCAGACCCTCTGTCAAGCCTTTATTTTCCAACCTTTTCTTCCACTGCTGGATAAAACCCACAATGTTTAGCTCCAGGCAGCCGACCACAATGATGTGCAGATGTAACGCTGTGGTATGTAGCGGGCATGTGTTTGACAAGAGTCGTGCTTTACTGCTGGACCACTCTGCATTCCAGGGTGAAAGCAACAAAGCAGACCGCTACACAGATGGTGGTACTGCTCTGCATAGTGGCCTCGGCTGTATGACATGCAAATACCGGAATAACAAGGGGAAACCCTGTGTTCAGGGCCTCATCGTGGCTGAGGATTCTGTTTGTGTGTACTGCTCCTCTTGTTTATTTTTATCATGTTGGATAGCTCGTACCAGAAGGGCAAAACTCAGTTGCACTCTACTGTATCCCTTAAGAATGTGAATAGGTTCAATCACAGGGACTATAAAGCCTTTTTATGAGGCTTTTATTGGGTAATCCGGAGATTCCGTGCAACTTGTACAGCACATTCGATCTACGTCCCCGCCTGTCCGTCTGTTTCCTCACCTGCAGGTCCAGCAGGGAAGTTCTTCAGGGAAGGCCTCTCCACCACAGTGTAGGAGTCCCCGACCACAAACACCTTGTAGAGCACTGCGTTGTGGTTGATGAAGCTCTGGATCACACAAGGAGGCTTCACATCCTTCAGGTCCTCTTCACTGAAGATGATGGCCATCTGGGGACAGGAGGACATTAAAACAAAATGCTCATTCAAACTCAAAGACAATCTTAAAAACAGTAATTCAAAACCCACAGCGTCTTTTCAGAGACAGGTCAAGTTAAAACCTAACTGAATTCAAAGCTGTGGGTGTGGAGGAATATTTGGCCACAGTGACTCAAGAGACTGTGTATTGATTGCAGCTGACACATGGAGCTGCATGAGATACACCAGTTTATCAGATCTTGGTGTTTGGACTCAAGTTAAATGACAACCCTGTGACAGGAGGAGTGTTACTGTTTAATCAAAGCAAACAGTAAAGAAGGGTGTGGGTGACGTCTGAGCTCTGTGGCCTCTTACCTCGTGGGAGTTGGTTCCATGAGCCACCCGTGTTTTGCAAACTGAGGAATGAATAAAGGTGAGGAAAGAACAAGCAGAGATTTTAGCCAGGTGCAGACACGGCAGCAGAGGACAAAGGATCACCAAGTTGTATCTTAAAAAGTATCTATAAGGAAGTAGTTGAAACCCAAAGATCAGTAAATAAACTATCGTTGATTGATGATTAGTGTCTAACTCTGTAATCCAGAGGTAGAGATACTTACTGAAGGGGAATGTGAGTCCATGCTTCCTGATCTGCTCCAGCACATCTGGGCTGCACTCCGTGTTCAGGACCATGAATGGAGGAGAGCAAATTCTCTCATCTAATAAAATAAGAGCAAAGGGGGATGATTGTAGATTTAAGAGAGAGGATACTTCAAAGGGTTCTGAAAAAAGGTCAGTTAAATGTCAAGAATAATGGCAAATATTTGTTTACTAGGGTGGGTGACCAAACATCAACAGAATTACAGTAAAGCTGCAACTTGTTTGTTTGTCAGCAGGATTACACAAAAACCGCTGGACCAGTTTTCACATGTTCAGGTGAGATGGTGTCGCCGGGGTCAAGAGAGAAGCCAGTAAATGTTTGGGAAGAGGTCGTCTAGTTCTCATTATTGATTTCTCTTGATCTATTGATTATTTTTACCTTATTTTGGAGTCAAACTGAAACAAATTCATTGTCAGTGTTAGCTTTAAATCGATGATGATTAATGTTGCTGCCTGCTGTCTCAAGACAGCTGCAATAACATACTTACAACTGCTTTTAGCTCCTTCCTGAAATAGCAACACTCAGAGCTATTCTTTCTATTATCTTGTATACCCTACTTAGAAAGATGACCGGCAGTACGTCCTAACGTAAACGGAGCAAATATTCTCAAGACCCGTTTGACATGTGGAGCGAAATTCTGTCGCACACTCAACTTATATTAAATTTGCTAAGAGGTTATACCCATATTTCACCAATGTGACAGGTTGAGACAATAAACACAACAGAGGCCATCAGAGGCCCAGGGGGACAGATGACAAATAGATCAGATGGTAAAAGTAGAAACCTGCCCGGGCCTTTTGTTCCTCCAAAACAAAAAATAAAAAAATTGTGAAATACGGGCAGACGCACCAAGTCACAAGGATCTACAGACAGGTCAAACCGGGTTACAGAATCATCAGATACATCACTTGACTGACATGTGACTAATGGCTCTGTACCGGCCCTCGGCTCAACCAAACAAGTTCAACTCAGCCATCACTTGCTTAAATATACCTGAGGCCAGAGTAAATATTCAGCCTCCGTCTCACAAATCCCCTCCATGTTTTTACATCACAGTCTGTTGTTTACATCATCTGTTTGCATCACATCCTGTTCCGGGCAGCTCGGGTCAGTTCCGATAAGACTGAAAACAACACGCCATCCTGCAGCTCAGGATGCATCCATATTAATGTTGTGGCTTCTATTATTTCCCCTCTACACTCCGTAAACAGGGGATGATAAGGCCGCTGGTCGGAGATATCAATGCAGGAAATCAGCGAGAGGGCCAAACCAAGAGCTGGCAAATTGTTAGTGGCACAAAACACAATAGAAAAACGCTGATCTTTGTGCTCAGTGGGCCTCAGCAGTAGCGGGGCTCTCTCTCCCACTACTGCTGAGGTCAGGAGAATCTCATTTGCCTACATTAACTCCAGTGCTGAGTGTTGAAATGTGGATGTGACCCCCAAATGTCTACAGTAGTCACTGTGTGTTCAAATAGACAAAAAAACCTTGTGGGGAAAGCCACCGTGACAGGTGAAGCACGAGGTGCAAACTGATTATCAACGGCACAAAAGAAACACTGAAACTTATTAAATGACATCAAGCTTCAGGCCAAATTAGGAACATCAGCAGACTGTTGGCTGTTTAAAGTCGAGGGTCATGACATGATCATATCACATCAGGACAATTATGGCTTATTTTGTAGTTTGTTTTTAACATTATAATGTGGCCTTAGTAACTATTTTAGTCAAATTCTGAAAGTACGTGACTGCCCACCAGGTACAGGGTTAGCTGGGGCTGATCCCCTGAAGCTGATGAACTTTACCAACTTGTTTACAGATAAAAAGAGTTCAATTTTTACTCCTATCAGAATAAATGTGCATCCTACAAAAAGCTGAAACAAACCTGGCAGGGTTGAGATGTTTCTATGTGACTGACAAGAATAAAATCCTATTGTCCCTCACAGAACCTTCTTATAACTCTTCTCTAACCTTTCCTTGTGCAGCTGTTATTCCCTTGCTGGCTCTGTCAGTTTTGGGAGCAGGAAGCCTGCAGGGTTGCCCATCACTCATCTCTGTACTGGCTACAACCAAGCTAGACATACTGATGTTATTCTACCAGGACAAGAATAGCAGCATAATGACTTTCAGAAAACTGTTTGGCAGGGAAAATATTCCTAAACAGAAAACATCAAGAGTCCAAAACCTTGTCAAATGAAAAACATTTTAAGCTCCAATTTTAAAGATTTATAATAAAGAGACCAGGGAATGGTGGATTAGAAAGTGTGGCCAAGTTTGTACTAGCGTTTGACTCTGGATGACTTTTACACTTTAGGGATACGGGGGGAGGAGGGGAGGGAGGAGAGGATCAATCTCTGGCTCTGTCTAAACACTACATGCTCGCAGCAGACCAAGCGGAGCCGAGGACGACGTTTACAAGACTTCATGATGAGATTCCTTGGAAATTTTGCTTTCTTGTTTCTCTTCTTTTATCTCATGGGGACATCCGCTACATTTCATCCCTCCACTCAGGCCTGGGCAATAAAACGATAACCATATGTACCGGAGAAGGACACTTCCCCAACAACAGTAAGGAAAACCGGGATAGAATATAGGTTTCATTCAGATTCATTCAATGTAAACCGCCATTACAGCACAACCGCCAACTGTGCTCCCCAACTGGCTCGTAAACAGCCCATCATATCCTCAGATAACAGAACGTGACGAACAAACAGTCAATCATTTAGCAACTGCGTTGCACCATCGACATGTGACACAACAGAAGCGTTGGCGGAGAGAATGAGTGTCGAGTGTCGACGGTGGTATCACATCTCAGAAGTCTTTTTTTAAAGATCGATATCGTAACACTGTTGTGTGTGCAGGACAACACTCTTATTGGATCTCCTGGTCTTTATAAAAAGGTTAAAAAGATATTGAATCATGGTGATATATTTCTCAGCTATATTGCCAGTCCTACCTGATGCCTAGTCAAGGCAGTAGGTGCAGAAAGCAACAGAGGGTCAAGTTACATTAAGCTTCATGCCATTTATTTGCAAGGCTGGACTCTCCTGTTGCTATTTAGAACCTGTTTCCTAGAGACCCAAGCTTCCCTCTATTAGATTTTTAATATTTTAGATTGAACTCCAAACATGGCTATACGCCGAGACTAATTACATCTTCAATATCTGTCTCTAAGAGGCTTATCCTCCAATTACAATCATGAATCACCATGAAAGAAGTCTTACAGTGCACAATCTTTACAAAAGGTAAATCCCACTCTCCTTCGTGGAGATGTTTATTATCCGAGGATTCAAACAGAGCACAGTACAGGTGCAGGTACAGGTCATCCTGACAATCCTTTACTCACACTGGGCAACGGTCTGCCACTTGGACGAGTGTCTGTTAACTGTCTCGCAGTGTTTGCCTTTCTCATGCCGCAACTATGATTAAATATTGATCTTTTGCATAAATGGGACAGTTGTCTGGTTGGTCCACGCTGAGACGTGGATTAATACTCGTCTAGTCGGGTTGTAAAAGTGAACCAAAGATGATTTCAGTTTGATCCCGAGGAATCTGTTTGAATCGAGAAGAGTTCTTTCATCCTGAGCTGGAAAGGAATAAGCTCAAGACATCAAGAGAGACTTAGGTTTTATAGAAGAGTTCACTTGACTACGGTTTCTGTCTATAAAAACAGTGCACGATATCAAACTTAAGTATACACAAGAACCAGTGCATTCCACTATGTAAGACGAACAGTTACCCTGTTCTCGCTCACAGAAAACCAAGCCGGACAACAGCGCAGCGCAAAAGTTCAGATGAACACAACTACGAATCCGTAGCATCATTTGTGCTATATAGTCTTCGTCTAGCTGTTTTCTATTATGTATATCTTTAAGTCGAGCTAATTATTGCGCTTCATATTACTGAAACAAATACAGCAGAGCAGCTCAACGAACTGTGAATGAGGCCATTTAACACTGAGACCACTCAAGTGATCAACAAAAAAAGGTGCAGTTTCCAGAAAAAGCTCAAGCACACTGCAAGTGCTTCCTCCTATTGAGAACTATTCTGAGTCATGCAGACTGAGGCATGGCAGGCTGTTTAGTACTGGGTTGCCTTGGCAGCTGGAGCTGCTTCAAGACTCCATGGTCTCTACTGATAAGGAGGAGGAAGTGGCTGTTCCTGAGAAGGCAAGGTATACTTACCACACTCTCCATGAACCTATAGTTTATTCTAAGCATAACCCAGTTTTGCTGACGGAAGAAACGCGAGACGCATGATTGTACTTTACTAGCAACTTGGGTCCAAGCTGTTTTTTCTGCACTCAGTGATGCGGTGTAGGTATAATGTTTTACACCGCCTGTTTGTGTCTTAACCGACCACCACCAACGGTCAGGGAGGCTGGTATGCATGCCTGAGTGTTAGCAGAGAGCCCTACTTGCATTAATGGACACAGAGTGGTAAAAAGAAAAGCCTATAAGTGCATGAACTGAAACCATCTTCCTCTTCAAACCAAACACATAGAGTGAGACAGAGTGATTCAGCTTATACTCTTTGTTACATAACAGCAATCACGTCTGTTTGCATAAAAAGACGTCTTCTCGTGGATCTATTTTAAGAAACCACTGACACTTGCGACATGCTAAAACGCCTCTGGTCCATTGCTCTGACACCACACTGCAGCCCCACACACACACACTCATGGATGCTCCGTGAAGTAATAGTTTTAAAGGGTTACGCTCGCTGCCATGTATGGGGGTGAAGGAGATGTGGATGAGTCACAGGTGTGTTTACAGTGTGAGTGGGCAGGGAATGTGCTCCTGTCGTCATTGCATCTCTCTGCCTCCAGTCAAAAGACACAGCCTTCTTATTAGTTTATGAGCTCGACAACAGGGACAGGTGTTGCTGGCAATGTCAGGTTCTGATCCGGCGGTGAGACAAATACACAGAGGCAAGTTCACGGGGTTCAAGCAGGGGAAAATGGAAGGATGCTTTTTTTTTTTAAAGTGAAGAGGAGGACAGGAGTTATGATATCAGCCTTGCACTCCACCGGCAAGAATTAAACATCTGCTCGGAAGCATTGAGTAACATATTTCAAGTGAGAGGCGACAGTGGTGTCATAGGTTAGTCATGTGTTCCTTTTTGGTGGTGGAGAGAAAAGACAGAGATCCTGCAATTACCGCAACACTGTACTCTTAATAATATTAGACATGTTAATATGATAGGAGAATCTGTTCATGGAATTAAGACTTCCTGAGTAACTCTTCACAGCTACCACTGGTTAACACAGAGGAACAGAGACACTAGTGGTGTTAACTTCATTTGGATCCACGATTGTACTTCACACGTCTTGATTAGGAGTATGTGAGCCCAACCTGGAATCTGACTGGCTCCAAGTAATAAAATAATATCATTGGATAAGGTTGGGAAGGATATTCCAAATCATCACTGGAGATGTGACAAAACAAGTCAAGGTCTATTTACTAGCCTTCTCTGGTGCGTCCTTCTGAATCAGACAGTACATTGTCATTATGACAACACCTGCTTGTTCACGGAGGTATATTATACTGCTGCCAGTGCCTGGGTTCTATCCTTGCTTGCGTTGACATCAATAGCAGTTTGGACAAGTTGAGACACATTCTCTGAAACGGCTGTTTTCTGTTTACCTCCTGAGTTTGTGTGTGAGCTTCAGGTACAAAGAAAAAGGTTGAATATTTGCTTTGCAGAAGTGTGACCATGTAACCTGAAAGGACTTACCTTGCATACAGATCTCTATCCTGTGGATGAGCTGATAGGACTTGCAGCGGTCCAGCAGTGTTCGGATGGCTGGCAGAGGGTCCAGAACGATGGTCTCAGGATGGGCATCGATGTAGTCCTGAAGCACATAAAACACATTATTACACTCTTTTTGAAGTCCACTGAAAGTCACATATGTCAATCTGGAAACTGCTGAATGATGTTACAATCAAGAAGCAACCATAAGCACAGAGTGGAAGAGTCTGAATATCACACCTTTTTGTTATTTTGGTGCAAAGATTTGCAAGAATGAAGCACAACATGGAAGTAAAAACGGTGCTCCGTTTATTTAAATGTGCAAGTGCAACACAAATATTTGGAATAATCGTGACAAATAATCCTGATATCAATATTTATAACAACAATGTTGATTATCATTTAGGCCATAATTGTGTAGCCCTAACATGTACTACTTCTACAGTGACAGTTACAACTGGAAGTACATTAAATATGAATGTGTGAATGTGTGAAAAGGCAAACTAGCTTTGATGCAGTCCAGCACGTTTGTGCATTTGTCATCGCACATGACAAACACAAAAACAGAGTAGGAATACCAAACAAATATTGAAGAAGGTAAACGCAAACTTTGAGTTACAGGGTCACCATGCCTCACTCTGTATGTGAGATGTATGCCAGCAGGTCTGCGTTAGTTACATCACCACAGCGCTGCATGGCCGGCAGTTAGGTCAGCATGAGGTTTGCCGTTTTACATAACTCTCCTCTCATGTCAGCTCTCCACTGGCTCTGTCCCCACACCACCTCCTTTCTCCACTTTGCAGCTCTCCATGCTCACCAAATTTCCATCTCAGCTCGGTGGGTTTCTCTGCCAACCTTTCCTTCAGAGCAATTTCTACAGACTCAAACGCTGTCAGGTGCAGCTGGCTGGCCTGTGCATTACAATAAACAGCTTGCCTCCTCACCTCCCAGCCCTTTGGAACACCACAGCTCCACTGTCATGGAGGTTTGCCTTTGTCAACTGACTCTTAACACGCATGTAGTGACACACAAAGCATGTTGTGTACAAATGCCTTTGCACTGACATGAAGGATCTATCTGTAGGATTTGTCTGGATCTAACACCAATGCTGATCAAAGCCAGTTGAGCTATTATGTAAGTCGAACATACTGCCGGCAAAAATAAATCCAGAATAATCTTCCAGGAGTTTAGAGGAGCACACAGCTGATAAGGACTCTCGTTTTCGGATATTTGCATCTCAAGAGAAAATGCATTGAAACACGTACAAGTGGGGAGGTGTGATGGAGATGAACACTGGCTAGCATGTCTAAGAGGGAGAAGGAGCCAGATGTGTGTCAGAATAAGAGAGTGGGTGTCAAGTCTGCAAACATCATTTTTGTTTGTCAAGGCAGATCCGTTGCCATACGAGGAGGGACTGTTCAAAGTCACAGAGGATCAAACCTGTGGCGGATAGCTTGTCTGTGGTGTGACAGGCTTCAAACTTGAAGGGGCAAATTATTTTGATGTGTGTGATTTATCACATCAGCTGTCAATCACAGAAAGAAAAGCTTGGATCAAAATCATTTTATATAATTACCAATAGCGGTTTAGATCAGCCAGTTCAAATGGTGTCCATTCCATTTCATACAGTTTATTACATACATTTGTAGATGGCCAAACGCTAATAAAAAAGATAAAAGGCACAGCAAACCAATCTCAGCCACAGTAAGGATGCCCTGGAGGAAAATCGTATAAATGATATTTGTCCCTTGTCTCGCTACGCACGCGCCTCACACCTCAGGCCACTGAATCATCAGAGCACATCCCAGCCTGACATTTTGTTTTAAATAGAGCTATTTTGGAGAGGAAGGCTTAGTCCACGCACCACACGAAAGGTTATTTATGTTTACAGCTGTGTGGTTTCATAAATGTCCCAACACTTTTATTTTCAACAGAAATGTAATCACAGATGACAGAAGTCTTCAGGTAAATCACCAGGACCACAGAGTTACAGGGCAGGGCGGATTACTGGATTTACTGCAAGTACTTAATTAAACCCTAATGTAGAACCATTAGCTTGTTCCTGCTGTGCAGGAAAATCAGATCTAGTAAGGAAAATCAGAAAGAATGTCGGCATTTAGAGATCTGTATGTTGGTAGATAAAAGGAGGTCAATTAACAAGCTTTAAATTACAACATTTAGGGCCAAGCAGCAAACACTATCATGCAACTCAAGACCAAGTCATTACCTCTACCAATGAGGTTATTTATTTTGCACATGTTGGTTTGTCTGTCCCTTAGAAGGATAATGCAAAAATGACTGGGCCGTTTTCACTTATTGGAGGGTGCAGCAAGGGCCAAGGAAGAATCCACTACATTTTGGGGCTAACATAGCATAGCAAAAAAAACCTCATTCATTAACATGCTCTCAGATTGCCGATCTGTCAGCAGCATTACACAAAACAAGTCCCAACGGACGCTTACTGTGAAAGCTGTCACGGCACCTCCAGTTGTTCAGAACAAAACTGTCATATCTAGGAACTCTCTGGACAAAGCCTGAAGACTTTCCAAAGAAGAAGATCAGGAAATGACAGTCAAAGTGCTGCTTGCACTGGTCATTAAGCCTCCACAAACAAATGGCCCGTTGTTTTAATTGGGATCATTTACGTTGTTATTAATTTCTCAGGAAATATCAAACATCAATTAGGAAAATGTTCTGCCCCATTTCTAACAGTTTTGCCAAATGCATCCTGACATGTGTGATGGTTTCAGTGGTGGAGTTACATACTGTATAATAGAAAGGTGGATTACTCGACTTTGCATGTTAAACCAATGAACTGTACTAAATACAAATAATCTGTGAAGAAGGCTATAACATTAAAACTGGAATCACACACACCCTATGTTGTTGTAAAACTTTAAAATCGAAGTAAAGATCCATACAGCTGGTTATATGTTAACCTGCAGCGTTTTTATTACACAGCCGTTAACACAAAACAAGGTGTGTGCGTTTGTTTCGAGAAGGTCATAAAAGTCTGTAAATGCAGCCAAATGCTAATATTGACTGGGTCAACGTAATTCCTGTTTGTCCTCCCTAGTTGAGCAGTCAGTAACGTGTTGACAGAGTTGTGTTACGCCGATCACAAACAATGTTCCTTTGAGTCAGCCACAAAGACCGAGACAAAACGGGAGCTGGTGGTTTTACATTTTCACAGCATCTATAACGCTGCCAGAACATGAAAACCAGACACACACCGGTTTTCTGAAGTGTGTTTGCGGTGCCACAT
This sequence comes from Macroramphosus scolopax, assembly GCA_901007825.1. Classification (NCBI taxonomy): domain Eukaryota; kingdom Metazoa; phylum Chordata; class Actinopteri; order Syngnathiformes; family Centriscidae; genus Macroramphosus; species Macroramphosus scolopax. The sequence goes on from CAAKHC010019093.1 coordinate 250,662, forward strand.
TTGGAGCTGCGACCGGCTGTCCATGTGAGATGTTTCTCACTTCAGGAAGAACAAGAGAAACTCTTAAAGAACGTTCAGTTACAGAGTAACAGTTTTAAAAAATGACCTTTAGTTTGTATGCATTCAAATTAGACTGCTTGTGTCCTTTACTTCCTACAACTGAGTGTAACTGATTCTATGTATTGAAGGTGAATACCTGTACTCTTTGCACCAGCAGCACAGCCTGGGAATCGTTCTGGTCAGCCTCCAGGATGAGGTCAGTCAGTTTGTGGATGATGACATCCAGGGGACCCTGCTCTTCCAGAGGCTGGCTGAGGTCCAACTGAGGAGAGAAGAGCATCCCTGGGTCAAAGGTTGTGGTGCGAACATGGTCAAATGACATGATATACCTGACTAACCACCAAGAAGAAGTCTTATTTTTAAATCTTCGTATTCGTTGTCAATATCAAGCAGTAAATAAAAATTAATTGGGCCATCGCATCATCATCATCATCGACGGCTGACCGTCTACCATTGTAACATCGTCACAACCTCCATTCACATACACATACACCTGAGGTCCAACATTTACATCCGCCAATGGCCAAACATGGTTAGATTTCCTGTTTCGGGAGCAAAATCTCTTTACTCAAAGTGCAATAAATTCTTTTCAGGTAAAAAAAAACAATAAAAGTTATTCAACAAAACATTTAGCCATATTCTAAGGTGTCAACAGGATAGTGCAAAAATGAAAGATTTGTTTATTCTAATTATTGAGCTTTAATAACTGCTTGCACCTGATTGACTAAAAAAAAAAAAACATCTATCACAACTAACACCACGTGCCTCTTTCACAGAGCTGTATTATTTGACTGCTGATCAACGAGTCATGTTACCATTACTTTTGATTCATAAACCAGGAAATAGTTTGACACCATGAGAAGTAAATCACCTACTATGACAGTGTTTCACCTATCTGGGCTGTCCTGTTTGTCTTCAGCAGAGGAGCCAACATTCAACTACACTACATTCACAGTTTGGTTTAATACTCACAACGGACTGCAACTGGTTAAAACATTGTTTTTTTTCTAATGCGCCCCCTATTTTAATTTTGTTTCCATTCATATTCACACGGCACGCAACTTACAAGTCAAAACAAGTTAATCATATGGATATGCTGCTTCATCAGAAAATTATATATGCCATGCATACTGGACCGTTTACACTAAACATAGTGACAGTAAACACAATCAGTACACAAGTCTGATTTATGAGCCTGAAACACGGTTGAACCCGACCGTCCATGCTATTCAAAACAGACAGTTTAATGTACAATTGTGGAAACCATTTAAAAATGTAGGGCATTTCCTTTGGTTTTGAAAACAATGTTTGTTGTTTACTGGCTGTCTGTCGGGTTTTCAGTGTCAAAAATTGGATTTTTGAACATGATTAATGTGACGGTCTTTGTCATCAAGAGGTAACACAGTTTGGGAATTCAAAAATCAAACATTCCATCGATCATTTATACTCCTAATCTGATGATGGAAAAAAAGTAATCTCTCCATCTCCTAATTTAGTTAAGGCAGACAAACATCATTATAAAACCATTTCTAGATTGCTTGTGGAAGTGGAATTCTTTTATTTATATTATTTGATGCCGTGACTTCCAGAGGTCATATTTCGGACATCGCCGTTATAATATATTTATGGAGTCATGATTTTTTACTTTCTAGTGAGGATGGTCAGGCATTTGGTTACACAGAGTGCAAATTCAGCAGTATAAAGAAAATTGGCCTTTGTTTAACAATTACTGGAGCTGAAAGACCGGCTGCACTGGCCAAGTGGGTCACAAGTAGTCAAACCAGCTCTTGAATGTGATAAGGCTTATGTGGGTCAGTGCAGACACAAATAAACACGCACATAGCAACATTACAAGAGATATGCTAGGTTTGAGCAGCCGATGACCAGCCCTTTGCTGACCCGTCTTTTCTGTCTGAATGTGCCCAGTTAGTTGCGATCAATGAAGTCTAATGGGGTCTGTGTGCATGTGAGAGACAGCTTATAAAGTTAGAAGATGCAAGTGTGTTGACGGTTGTGACGGCTTTTGTCCTTCTTCCTGACAAACCTACGTCCAGGGAGGTAGGTTTGTCAGGAAGAACGACAGACAGGCAGAGAGACAGGAAAAGTGGCCTTCAGTATGTGGATCAAAGAGCCATAGGGAAAAGAAAATTTGTTTTGGGACAAACAAATCATCAGAACACCCCAGACCTTGGCCTATGTGTTCTCTCATAGCAGTGAGACATAATATGTCCTTCTGATAAAATGTAATATACTAAGGTCAATTTGACAAATAATTCAAAAGTACGTTATGACTCCTTAAAAGGAGAAAACTAAATATTTGAACTTAAAAAGACAGTTCAAAAGAAAACAGAGCAAACACTTCAAGATTGCACTAAGAAGACAGTGGCGAAACTGTGCTGGTTGCAGTGTTGCTGTTGCGTAATGTAGCCGTAAGCAAACTCATTAGCTACACAGCAAATCTAGATCCCCTGATCAATACGGACAAAAGACCATTCATAGACACCTGTGCAAATAAATCAGCGTAACATAGCACATCAGTGTCCTTTGTGCTATCCAAACCGTAGGCAAACTGAGAGAATACACCTGAGTCATGGGTGTGGATCAATGCACGAAATGTAAAACTGCACAGTCCCAGTTGGTTCAGGGTTGGTCGCAGTCAGAGAGGAGTTTTCTGGTTAATGATTGTGAGAGGTGTGATGGATAGATGACTAATGAGCTTAACCTGGTAACAACAGCTGTAAATCTTTGAAATATCAGATGATAGATAACTGTCATTTATGCAGGTTTCATCACAGAGAAGAAAATACCCCACTGTGGTTTAATTCATACTAAACTTAGGAAATACATTGTTGGACAGAGGTAAGATAAATGGCCTCAGTACAGGCTGACATTGTATAGAAGCTCTTCTATAATGAGCGTGGACAACCTGTACTACCTATCTTACAGCATGCATGGTATGCACACATGAAAAGCAATGCCAATACACCTTGTAATGTTCTATTATCTTAGGAGCTCATTGTTGCATGCTAGATCAACAGAGCATTCAGCCCTCTGCCTTTCTTAACACAACGGAATCCCATTCTCCTTCAAAACACAATTAATCCTGCCTGTAGAAACACGCCCTACAGCTCACACGTAACATGCTGCAACATATTGCAAAAATGTATAGACGAAAATGAAGCTGAAGGTTACTAGCAACTCAAGCAGGATTGCTAGAATTGTCACAATCAGCAGTTTAATATCTCATGGACATGTATCTGTGTTGCTGTAGACATTAGCTAAGAGAGGCCTGTGGTATCGAGTGGGCGCTCTGGATGAAAACCTATACCATGGTGTATGAAAACTGTGATACATTTACAGAATACCAAATTAAGACAATGTTACTATACAAAATAAACAGTAATGTCCACGTTTAGGTAATTACAAAAAAAAAGAAGTCCAGTAATTCAAAGTATTTATCCACACAGTAATACCAGCATAATCTAATCTGAAATCCTATTAAAATAATAATCCTGATTTATCACAACATTAAACACAGAGGCCTTAATCTCCAGAGGGATGGAAAATTATCACAGACTATGTGAAATGAAAAAATCTCTCTGACTGTCATTTTGCCATCAGATGATCTGATGGTAGAAGGATTTTTTCATGTATAGGTGTACAGCTGTAGTCATTTCATCCATCGTCGCATAAGCACAAGTGCAAAATCTTTCTGCCAAAAAGCTACTTAGCAGAGTAGGCCACCATATTCACTTTCTAAGCGACTGTTAACATCACTTGCTCCTAACGCCACATTGCCAGATTATTTTCAGTTTTAAACTTGCAAGTGACATCACTGGAGATAATCCGCACAGCTTTCCTCGGACTGCAAAAAAGGCTTTTTAAAGCCCGCTTTTTTAATGCAGTCATACCCCTAACATGAAACGCCAGATGGTTTGTTACACAGAACCATTTGGGAATTCTTCAGTGGAAACTGTTTGGAGAAGGACGGGACCTTTAAAAAAATACTTGTCAGGTGATTGATTGAACCATCTGTCTATCATAGTCTACCATCAGACCATCAGATCAACCCTATGACGTACTAAGAGAGTGCCCAAGAGCGAGGACGCACGAGAGGTATTTAAAAAAACAACAAAGAACAACTAGCCGTAATGAGGAACTTTGAAAGCCAAGTAGTTAATAGGTCATGTGAGGTCAGTGTCCAGTTCTGCTGGTTTATCAGGAATCTTATGGTTGACAGACACATAGACATAGAGGTGAGAGCATATGGCAGATGCATGAAACACATAAACACGCTGACATGAGCTTAATAGCCCTGTGTTGGTAAGTCAACACTCGTAAAAAATCTGTTGTCAGCTCTGGATAAACCATCACTGGGTATTCAACATCCGCTGCTGTGAGCAGCAGTGGTGACAGGTCCTCAATGGTGGTGACAGGTACAGCAGGTTGATAAGAACGGAAGTGGTCTCTTTGTTTTCTGTCCAGCTAGCCATGTCAGTATAACACGGCCAGCTGGACGGGAATTTGTCTGTACTCTACCGAGGCCGCAGCTTTTAATCTCTTGCTTACACATCACAGAGGGCCCTTCCACAGTAACAGGACTCTATGCCATGTGGGGGTCAACACCCACTGGCAAAGACACATCGTAGCAAATGAAGCTCTCCCTGTGCGTTCACAGAATAACTCTGCTTTCGAGCTTGTCCAAAATCCCAGCAGTAAAGTCACTGATGTCTTGCTAAAAGCAGAAATGTCAACTGACGTCTTTGGAGATCCCTCTGGGACTGAGGGCTAGGAGTGGGCTATGGTCGTGATGGACAGCATAGAAAACACGCTGGATCCTGGAGGGAGAGGGTAGGTCAGGGCCAATATATTTTCAGCTTTGATGTAGCTCCACAGCGGGGCCAGGCTTTACCCCTGGGAGATCCAAGAACGCAGAGTTTGAGCAAACACTGCATGTATGTGTTCTTCGGTTTAACATAATTTCGTTAAACATTAAGTACAAAACAACAAAAACTGTTATACGCCTTCAATGTTGCACTAGTCTCTCTGCCGAATGATATTTCACCATCAAGCTGATTCATCCTTTAGATGTTGCTTTCTAGTTGCCCTAAGCTTGATCTGATCTCACCTGGCTTTTGACTTTGTTCTCAGGCTAGCCCAGAGAGACTGTGTGTGTGCAGACAGACATGTGATGAATGATTCATTCAGTAGGGAGTGTTGGACTTGATACCCGAGTATAAGAGAACATGAGTGTCTGAGACAAACCCACATGAAGTAAAAAATGAAACATTAGAGATGTTCAATGAGAAGACGGAGGGTCAAATAGGGAGCTCATTAGGCTAATGGCCTCGTCCTGAGCCTCGCTCGAGTCCTCCATAATAGAGACTATTTTTCTCATTGCTGTCCATGTTGCGTAATGGAAGAACTTGTTTGTGAAGTGCTTTCTTTCATCCATCATCATCATCAGGACACTTTTGTCAAAGATATCATTGGTTTAATTATTAGTTAATGTGCATGACTAAGTGGCACAGGTTGCAGCTTCAGAACATGTCTCCAAACCTTAAGAAATTATCAGTTAATTTTACTGTCGATTTAAAAGCTAAAAATGTTGTACTTAGACGTATACCTCTCTCACTAATGAAACAGTCCGTAGATTTCTAATCAATAGTTTGATCTTAGCTTATGCTTCTACATGCTAATATCCTGCATGCAGCAGTGTCATGGTGTACTGAAGGACCAATAAATACCCACTAAAGAAAACCTCTTCTTTGTTAGACTCCAAAATTTTGATATGTGGGTGAGTGGCAGAAATTACCTTCAAATTCTTAAACACTTACAATGTCATAAAAACTAACTCAATAAGTTTCATCAGACAGCCCACACGAATGAAGGCCATTTACTGTGATGGGTCCTCTCTCGGAGAGCAAATATCAGCTTCCTCAAGGCCATGCCTGGTGAGATAATCTCATCAGCTCTGTGATACAGACAGGCTAACGCACAGAGGACTGGGAGGACGGCTCTCCAGAGCTCGAGGCTAAGAGGTCAGTATTGATGAGCTGGTGCTAAATCGCTTTGAGACCGGTGGGGAAGGATGGAGGGATTAAAAGTAAAGACATGGGGAGTGTGACAATGATACTTCAAAATGAGTGGAAAGCTGCTAGCGCCTGAAGAAGCAATTATATACAGTGAAATATAACAAAAGATCCCTCTGTTTTCAGTCATGTTTACCCTGATGGGTATAAATGGAAATGGTTTTCCCACACAAGAACTGGAAATATAAAAGGACGTCCCTGGGGCTGCCAGATTTAGCTACGATCTGTTCACACAGAGGGACATCATAATCACCACCAAACCTCTGGAGAATCCAACGTCTGGTGGCAAATACCCATATATTGCTAGTTGGACCTGTTCTTTCAATTATCTGTGCATCATTTCATTTACTTTCCCAAATCTTTGATGTAGGTAGTCTGGCTGCAGCTGATGTTTATTTTCATTACGGAAAAATCTACATATTACTTTCTTGATTTGTCCAAAGCCCATCTGAATATCCCAGGACCCCCATGACATTGTCATACAGTCCAAAACTAACAACTACACAGCTTAGGTTCACACAAGACAAAGAAAAGAAGCAAACGCTACAACGTGGGTAGTATCTGCAATGAAACGATGTTTGACTGCACCTACGGCTCCCAGATCATCTGCTGACAAAGGTTGTTTTTTAAAAAAGGGTTTTGATAAAAAGATAAAACTATTTGCCCGTGAACAACATGACCTTGTGGTTTATTCTACCAGGCTAGGACTAATGGATCCTTCAATATTCAAGGTTGAACAATCACCAGTCAGCCAGTCCGTCAGACAACAGGGGCAAGGTTTGGTAAATACATTGGCTATGTATTTTACTGTAAGGTAAAAAGGTTACCTGCTAAGTTATACTTATACAATGAATAAAGTGTATGCATCGTACACTATCTGCAATCACACACCTCCATTTGAAGCCTCGTCTCAGAGACACCTTTGTCTCTATTCCTGAAACATTACTATTGTTTTGAAAAAAACGTCAGCAGATGACTGCAGATGGGTTGCAAGAATGCATTTCAGCTAATATGTTCAGCCTCTTTTGCTCTCCATGTGGCTTGTTAACCTGCATTGAATCCAAGTTTGTGATTGGTCAACACAACTCAAGTACAAAAGGAAATCGGAAATCTTCCGGCCCCCGAATCTCATCCCCTTGCCAACAGATTCTGCATTTATTAGCAAATTACTGTTTATAGACAGTGCAGCTATTTTTCCTATCAATGCTTACAAACACATAGTCACATAGTACAGTTTTACAAACTGCATCATTGATTTCCGGGACAGTAGATGGATTGTTGAGTGGAGAATTCACTAGTGGAATAGGAGAAGACAGCTTTGTACACTGACTTATATAACAAGGCCAAAGAATTACAATGGCTGCCATTATCTTCACTTGTGATGTGGCCATGACAGTATGGGCACTGACTGGCATTGGGTGCATTTCAGATCGCCGGATAACCGGTGTGAACTCAAAATCACCTCTGGGTGTCTGTAAACTGAGCTCTATCAATTGGCAAAGACAGCACAGCTATAATTTATAGAGAGTTTGTACTGATGTGAAGGAGAAAACCCAATGAAAAACAGGCAGTCCAGGAAGAAAAGTGTCTGGGTGCCTCAAGCTCTGAATCTGTGAGGACCTGCTGTCTCCCAGGAGGGTCTGAAAGCGCAGTGGGAGACAAAGCATGCGTACTTTGGGACTATTCCCATGAAAAAGCTCTAACTGGGTGTGCTTATATCGTCAGAAAAGCGAGAGGAAAAAAATAATGTCAGTGTAAGGCAAGAGAGACAAAGGCTGGAGAACATGGGGCGTGTGTGTTCGGCGTACACAGTGTGCGCACACTGTGTACTAAGTTTCCATAGGGAATTGAATCCTATACCAAGATGGAACAAAAAGATGAAAGATAAAATGTGGTGACCTTTCAGTGAGAAAGGCAGGGAAAACCAAAAAATGGCCGATTTGTTTAATGTAAAAAACATCCTTGTCTTGTATTTAAGTTCCACTTTACCTTATTTGGATTGCCTTGCTCTATAAATGTATGTGTACGCATGGTCTGAGGTATGCATGAGCTACGCACATCCTCACTGCACTTTATAAATAGGGCATATGCAAGTTTATTGTGCATAAATTGTTTATACATCCGGCCATGTGTCAAAATATTATTCTGGGATGACGTTCATCACACCTTTATAATAAACAAGGCCTGCTCTGGTAGACTAGGCTTGGTGATTCTTACATATTGACAATAGCATTAGAGTGTGCATCATAGAGGGAACTAAATTGCAGCGGTGTTCAGTGGAAATCTGTGAAGAATATCAGTCTTCTCAACAAGGACCTTCAACTTACAGAGACCAATGACTCATTTTGTTACACCAATAGAAAAAAGGACCAAACAAAATGTGATGAACTCACCTGAACAACTTCTATTCCTCTTTTCCTAAAAAAAAAAAAGAAGAGAAACATTACAGTCAATAACTTCCAAAAATGAAATGCAAGAGTACAATTACAACAATGAAAGGCATTAAGTAGCGAAAAGCTGGAAGATACAGGCTAGTTCAAGTAAATGTATGTCAGGCACAGAAGGTGGAGATAACTACACTGTATTTGTCACAATCCAAATCCATGTACATTTGCTCAAAACCTCCAACATGTAGACATAAAAAAATAAATAAAAAGTAGTAGTGAAAGTGAAAAAAGTAAATTAAATTGTGTTTTAAACACCAATCACAGTGAATGTCTTTGCTCTACAATGTGAAGCTACCTTTAGTACTTATGCAAATGTATGCCAAAATAGTTCCTCTACAGAAGAGGAATTAAATTTGTCTGATAGCAAGACAGCAAAGTAGGATCATTGTGAACGGAATCCTACATTCCACCTCAGAGCCGGAGAATATTCACTCTACTTATCAGACACACAGATAAAAACCCGTTGCCTGGCAACCAGCAGACTCCCTATAACACTGAAATACAAGACACATGAGGAACCTGGACAGATCCGTTCTCATTATCGCTAATGGTACACAGCAGTAATCAAGCAACTGACCATCTGTGCCAACATTTAGAATATATTAGGATTCATCATTTGAAGGAGTTTTTTTTTTTTTTTCATGAACCCTGTCGAGCAAGTTAAAACCTGACATTCCATTGGAAAATATCAGGTTTAATACTAATCCTGCTCATCAACAAAAAAAGAGGAAACACAACTGCCCTAACAGTATAGGACCGTATGAAAGGGGGCATTTGCACAATTCTAGTGGAGCTGGGATGCACTGATATAATGGGCCGATACTGATATCCCGACGATAATTGCATCCAAAGGTGGGGCTAGCTTGTCAAGTTTCATTTGTCAGTTGTGCTACAAATTAGCTAAAAGGGATTAAGCAAAAATAACTAGAAAAACTTGTACGACCAATACACACATCTCTTTGTATTTACATTGAGGACAGTCTAGCGCCACCAACTCAGCATGTTGGGCAGTTGTTTTTGAGGTTGCAGCCCCAATGGCAACAGAAGTGCAGCCATTCACCGCCTCACAACAATGTGGATATTGAATACAGCAGCTGGCGTGTTTCATGTGATTTGAATGGAGCTTTGAGTTTCATCCCATCTCAGATATGGAGATCGACTGTTCATTTATATTGTTATACACCCAACAGAATCAGAGAGATGAGAAGATCCAACAGGGAAACCTCTTCATTTGGATTTCTAAATGCTACTTCGTGTTAGTTGCTTACTTTGGATGATATTATTTCTAAATTTGAGGACACAGGGTAATCGTTTTTCTTGTCGTCCAGCATCTCCACTGTCACTTTCCCTGTCTAGAGTCTTCTGTTATGCATGTGTACATGTAAATAGCAAATTATAAACCCAGTTACCCTAAAACAGTATGAACTAGCGCAGCTCTCTGTAGAGATCATTCTTCTACCAAAGCCAATGTAATAAAAGGCAGTTTTTCTCTACTGTCAATGGATCTTTCCCAAAATTTAACAGCTTATTGCTTGGCCCATGCAACACCCTCCAACAGGTTTCCTTAAAAACAGCCTTGTGGTTTTTGCGTAATCCTGCTAACAGACAAACAAAGAGACAAACCAACAAACCAAGTTGGAAATCTAATCTCTTTGGCGGAGGTAAATGATTCAGTTTGATGATACCATTACAGTCAGGGGCCAAAACAAGAAAATAGTTGATCATCAATAGTTTCTAATCAGTGCAGTGAGTTGTATCATTTGATTTTCAAAACAAATCACTAATCAAATCATTATTATGGAG